>JAODUK010068271.1:0-16775 GCA_027564635.1 Typhlichthys eigenmanni
GCCTCTACTGGCCTTCTCAAGTACTCGCGACGCGTAACGACGGCAAAGGCACCACTTTAGATGTCAGACATCTGTACCAGACATTCCAGAATTTGCTGATGTTCCTCCTTCCACTCTACCGGGCTTCGAGATGATTGCTGAGGACATTTTGTCTTTCCTCGGTCGATTTGGGTTGTAGCGTGTTGGGCTTTACCTTAAGCAGGTCATACAGGGGCTTGGCTATTCGTGAGAAGTTCTGCACGTATGTTCGATAGTAGCTCAGAAATCCAAGCAGCTGTCTGACTTGCCCAACTGTCTGTGGTGTTCTTTGCTTCAGTACCTGTACTGCTTCTAGGTCTTTAGGATCCACCTTCACCCCTTCTGCAGACACCAACCGGCCAACATATTGGACCTCTTTGTGAAACAACTCGCACTTCTCCGGTTTCAGTTTTATCCCATGGCGCTGTAGGGCTTGGATGACTCTACGTAGTACGTGCACATGTTCATGAATGGACTTAGAAAAACACAGCACATCGTCAAGGTAGGGAATGCAGCATTCGTCTCGGAGCGTGTCAGGCATCTCCTCCATACTTCTTTGAAATGCTGCCGGGGCGTTTGACAATCCAAATGGTATTCTGACCCACTCGTACAGCGCCCAGGGGGTAGTGAATGCTGTCAGGGACCTCGAACCTTCGGCAATAAAGCCTTGGTGGTAGGCCTTGCCCTGGTCTAAAATCGAGAACCAGCTGTAGCCTCCCAGTGAGTCAGTGAGTTCTTGGATTCGTGGAAGTGGGTGTCGATCTGGCACTGTTTTATTATTCAGCAGGCGGTAGTCAATACACAGGCGCAAAGAGCCATCCTTCTTCCTCACACATATGACGGGGGCAGCATATGGTGATCGAGATTTCACGATCCATCCTTTCACTATTAGCTCCTGAATATACTCTTTTACCTCCCTGTATAGTGGTTTTGGAATCGAAGCATAAGCCTTTTGGACTGGAGTATCTTTCTTGAGTCTAATCTCCATCTGCAAAGAGGGAATACAGCCAATGTCTCCACTATTACGAGCAAACGCTCCGGACTGTTCGTAGAGAACTTCCTCAACTACTTATTGTTGTTCAGGGCTCAGGTGACTAATGTCAACAGGTGGTAGCCAGGGCTCAGTGGAGGAATCACTAAGAGAGGTGATGTTATTAACCTCCGCCACCTTTTTCGCGCTGGTACAATCATCTTGTTGTGATACACTTGTCTCAAGGACCTTGGCGACATGTTGGATAGTTCCTAGAGGGGTCCTTTTTGGTAGGGTGAACTCATGCTTTGAGTGGTTGGAGATGGGTACCTTAAGATAAGGCCATCGGGTGTTGTTGACTTCCAGGAGACCTTCTCCTACACTCAACTGTCCTACGGTGAGGTTCTCACCTACAGGTTCATATAAGACAAGGGGCTCAGAAGTGTCGAAGTTTGGCGGAACCCTACACCACACATGTATGGTTCTTCCGGCTGGAACGACAATGTTATCTTTGCCCACTCTTACGGTGGCCGGGTCGCAGTATAACCTCTGTGGAACCTGGATGAAATTAACCATGCCCACAACTTGCTCTTCTTCCATTCCAAATGCACTTCGTAGGAGACTAATGACCGTATCAACCGCGTCACCAGAAGATTCTTGTCTCCTAATAATCTCTTCCAATACATTTACTCCTAGTACAGGCTGGGGTAGTGACAACTGGCTAACCAGGAAAGGGGTTTGTATGGTGAGGTTGGGATCGTCATTTCCTGTGAGATTGACAGTGAGCTCAACCCACCCATCATAAGGAATGGTGTGCCCATTCACTGCATAGACATCCAGATTTTCTTCAAGAAGCTCCTGCAGAGGTCTCACTGTATAATTTGGAATATGAGTGTCAGCCCATTCTCTGTCGATGATGCTTACTTGTGAGCCAGTGTCAAATAGAACTGTTGCTGGGTATCCACCGATCAAATATTTAAGCAGGCTCTTCTTCCCAACAAGTGGTGCTTTGTATCTTGTGTTACTATGGCAAACAAATGTGTTTGGATGTTTTTTTTTTTGTGTTTGCTTGATTTAAGTAGTTGTACAGGAATGGGGTTTACTGGCTGGGACTGGGATTGTATGTCGATCTCTGGCTGTCCCTCGGCAGAGACCGGGTTCCGTTTCCCTGAAACTTGGTCCGCTTCGAACATCCCACTGCCCGATGTCCTGCTTCGCCACACACAAAGCAGTGGTTGCACCGCTGTAGGTTAAGTTCTGTGCATTTCAGACAACAAGGTGTACTTCTTCTTACTTGGGTAGTCAACGAGGGTTGGGTAAAGGTGTTAGGTGACTGAGAGGGAAAACATGGTAGGGAATTAGATGGTATCTGTGCTGGTGGCATCGATGAACGGCCTACCTGAGCATGTACTACTTGTTGATCAATCAGCGTGGTCACCATGCGTGTTAGGGTCTCCACCTGTGCACTGAGTTATTGGATGGTCTGGAGATTCCTATTGTCTTCCACTGAGCCTTTTGGTTTATCGTTACTCTGCCAATCTCCTGTTTCTACCTTGGCACTGTGTGCATGTGTTGTCTTGTGACGTGGAGTTTGGCTGAGTCTGCGTTGGTGCTCATTCTCATCACTTATCATTTTCATTACCTGGCCCAGGATTTCTTCATCGGTGACTTGGCTGTTTGAGATGAGAGGTCTCAGTCTCTGTCGAATATCAGCATGCTTTGTCCCAAGGCCCTGGTAGATTGTGTGTAGAAAAACCTCTTGAATGGTCCGAGGATCATAAGAGATGTCTGCGTCGGTCTGTCTTGACTGAAAAATTTGTTTTTGTTTCAGTCCAGTCATGCGGTACAGAAACTGTTGAGGTGACTCTTGATCGACTTGCTTAGCACACATTAACTCCTGAAACATCTCTGTAGTTGCCTTCTCTCCCAGGTGGGACCTGAAGAAGCCCTTGAGCTCTGGGACGGTCATTTCATCGTTATTCATAAGCATTTCCTTAAATGTGCCTGGTTTAATTATCCTCAACACACCCCTTATTACTTCTGCTTCTGCAAAGCCTTCTTTAGCTCCCTCGTCTATTTGTTTACTGATGCTGTTGTAACCTATGTCAGAACTCTGGTCTCCAATTTGACAGCCATATACCTTGTACTCTCTGCGCTGTAGATAGGGGAGATCCTTTAAAGGGACCATTCTTTCCGCCCTTGGTGACATTGGGTGTGACGTTGGTCCGCCTTGGTAGTTGTATACAGTAGATGGTGGTATTGCCGTAGCTTCACATCATCTCAATTGTTCACCCAACTCTTCATAAAGTTTTCTTAGCTCTACTGCTGACTGTGTGGTTGTGTTATGTGTGTTGGGGTTAGGATGTGTTTGCGTGATTGCGTTGTTGGAGTGGAGGTGTGGTGGTCTTGTGTGGTCTGTGGTCACAGAAGATGGACTAGGCATAGCATGCGTTACACCATGACCAGGTACATCAGGCAAATCAACAACAGCACTGGTATTAATAATTCTTCATATTAAGTCATTCAACATCAACAATTCACCCATACCTTCATCTTCACGTTCTAGCAAGGAGGTCGACTGCATGTAGGAAACAACATAGTCAATGCAATCTTCCTCTTCACTTGGGCTCAGCTTGGCTATGTCTTGATTGTCGGCTGCAATGTCCCTTGCAACCTTGCAGATGTCAGCGCTTGAGAGTTTGAACAAGCTCTTCTTGATGCTCCACACCAGCTCTTTACGTGCAAGAGAGACATGGTGTGTGTGGTCTAATAAACCAGTAGTGTAACTTTGCAATGAACGACGCAAGTTGTCCTCCTGTTTCAGCAGTGCAATTCCCTTGAGAAGTACAGACGATTCTTTTCTTCCCTCTATGGATATCCACCACCTGACTACCGTTCCATTCTTTGACCAATTTTCCTCTTTATTACATTACTTCAAACTGTCCCTGGTGCTTAAAATATATTGACCTCAATGTCCATTGTCCTTCGGTTTCTTCAAACAAAATACATTAATCTGATTTCTATCCCTTTTTCCACACTGTCGGTGTCACCACATCATAAAAACAATTATCAACAAAATAAACAATATACAGTATAAGTACATATTTTCTGCATTAATTCTTATTAATTATATAGTTCACTGTATAATATTCAATCGATATACCTTTGCTTTAAACTACTTCAGGTAGTTCAGGAAAACTTCTCATTTTAATACATTCAGCACATCATATAGGGCACTATAATTCAACTTAAGATATATCTTAGAAATACACCTTCGAATATTAATAAGTGTATTCCTACAATAAACATTCACAACTTGTATAAACATCAAATTAACACAGAATTATCTCATCTAAAACATTGGTTAGGTATTCAGGAACCCAGCATTTAATACACACGGTCACCCTAATCATACATCCCGCTTACTACGGTATGTGTTGATCGCCATTTTCGGCAAATGCCGCACTAACACGCCGCTAACACTTTGTTTTAAACTTGTCCCCAAACACTCAAATCCGTTCACAACAGTCATTACATTAATACTATATTAAAGATTAGTTTTAAATGATAGGTTTATATTAATTTTAACCATGTACTGACCTGAGAAATGCAGGTAATGTTTAGGAGGAATAAAGACAGAACCGTTCCATTCTCTTCCCAATTTTCCTCTGGGTGGGGGAGGCGGAACCCCTCACCTTAGGGAACCCAGGCACAACACTATCTGGACTAATTGGTTCCGCTCTTTAATAGAATAGAATACTTTGTAATTGTCACATGTACAACGAATCTTCTCGATCCTCTTAATAAACTAAATATTATTCTATAACCCTGTAAATTATTGACTTTGAATTTACAGTACCTTTCATCCTGTCAATACAGATATGTTTTGTAAAAATAAAATACAAGATTTCCACAATGAAACACAAAGATGACAATACTTTGAGTGTACCACACGAACACGGATCCATTGAAGCAGAGAAAATGAGCGGAGCCGTTTTCGCTTCGTGCCCATTGTACATAACGTGCAAACACAAAGCATGCTGCTCCGCTGACGTGGCGTGTTCACGCGTTGTTACTCTGCCTTGTTAAAAGCACTGCATGCTAGAACACCAGCGGAGGCTTCCTTTTCCATCTCGCGCATTTATACTGTAAGCAATATGACCTGATCAAACATTTTGCTTGGTTTTTACCCCCGCTGCCCCCTTGCTCTTCAATCTCATCGATCTGACAGTGTTGTCAAAGGTTAACTTGTAGGCCATGTTAGGGTATTTCAATTAACCAAGAGATAAAGGGACTCACACTTGTCTTTAAGTATAGTATATACATTTTGTATTAAAGTATATGCAATACAATATTTCCTAAATTACAGATTGTCTCTACAGAGGTCTTATAGTGACAGAACTTCCGTAAAGTCAGTCTCCCACCACAAAAGCGCACTATTCTCTCTCCACTATTCTGTTATACACACACAAGACGGGTGGGTGTGGCTCTTCTCCTTTGGCTACGGACCTCTCACATGTGAGGCCCTCATTGGGGTACCAGCACGTCCGTGCTCCTTGACCTGTGACGTCCTTCTTCTGGTTCTTTGTTGTCCTTAGAGTGGAGCATACAAAAACCTGCCTAGTAACAAATTCATCTGATATCCCCTGTCTGTCTAATCTCAAGGGGCTAGTGGTGTCTAGCGGTGACTGGTACTGGTCTTCACTTTCTCTGCAGAGATGTTAAACAGATATGTAATATAACAAACTCTTCATAAGTTCATAATGCATACGTTTCTCATATACGTCTATTTTATACAGCAGTATGACATTAGAGCAATAGGTTTGTCTTCATAGTTTAGACTATATAAAAATATAATTTCCACAGCCATATTACTTATGTGTTTTCATAAAGGTCTGATTCTACAGTACCGGTATAACTGAACTGTCCTAAAACAGCATAATATGTGAGTCTGAAGGGAGAGGACGAGGCATCTGCTTTGGTGGGTGTGTTAGATTTTATTTAGAATGCACTAGTTTTAGTTATTCCTGTTAGAATTAGTTTTACTCAAATTGCACACCTTTTACTGTGAGATTATTTTGTTGGACTGCTAAATGTGAGGTTGCACAATGTTTTGGTATAACTGAAATGTATTTGAATTTCACTTTATTTTGTTTGCTAAATGCACTTAATTCCTATTTAACAAGCTCTTGCATTTTATGTTAAATATTAAAACCAGTTAAGGTGTAGTCAGTGATTGTAAGATAATACACTTTTTGTGAAGTTAAGCAAATATCTGATCACGGTCTGCTAGCTTCCCATTCCCTGTACATGCTGAAAACAATAATCTGGTGTTTCTACACTGCCCTGACTTTTTAATAAGGAACACAAACAAAGTGGTGCAGACCACACAACCCTATGTGTTACCAATGTGGGGGACAAAGCTTCTGAGGGAGCATCCTATGGCATTGAATGGATATCTATATTATCGATAATTTAGTTATCCGATTAATCCGAAAAAAAAAAAATAATCGATTGATTCATCGACAAAAAAATTATTGTTTAGTACAGCACTGATTTGAAGTATGAATGAAGCACAAACTGCCAAATGCCAATCATGTCCAGGCATGTATATTAACAGCCTCCCAAGAATATATGAATTGCAACCGAATGCAACCCATAGCATTTCATTATTTTCTTTTACCTAGCGGAGAGAAAGATGCTGTCCGTGATTGATTAACTAGTGGACAATCTCCCCTCGCACTACCCCACGTTATTTCAATTAATTCTGTAAAAAATAATATTGAGCGTGTAGACTTCCACGTAGGATGGCCTGCTGCTACATCAGAGCTAGCTGACCAGTATTTCTGTCATTGAGAATGCTACAACAGTGACCATGTACAGCTCTAAACGCACACTGGAATTATTAAGCGGTCTGGAAAATAAGCAGTCTGAAAATGTAATAGACTGAATTATAATATCCCATTCAAATGGTAAACGTATTGCCAAGTCGTGTTTGTTTAACTGTAATCCATCTCTCTTAATTTCTCAGACCTCTGAACTCTGAACTCTACTTCAAAATAAAAGATCTGGAGAGAAAATAACGATTTCCCAATTTATTTAGATGACGGGAAGAACAAAATATATAACTTAATAAAGTATATTAGTCAAATATTTTACTTAAATAACTAACTTAGAGCTTAACTATAACTTCAATATAACTAAGGGTTATTTACAACAGAAACATTCTGTTAATTGTAGAAACATACTGTACATGTAGAAAAAATACCATAATGTCCCGACTATTAACCGCACCTTATATTAACCGCAGGTCAGTATTTTATTAACCGTACACGTGTAACCAAAGTTTTATAAATGTTGCTTCATCGGTTGGAGGCATTTTTTGTAAAAAAAAAAAAAAGATAAGTGAGGACATAAGTGAACATGCGTCAAGTTGTTACAGTAAGTGTGTTTTGTGCAGCTTCCTAGTTCCTACTCAAAGTCTATAGTACTATCAGAGGGGTTTACCTGGAACTTATTAAAAAAAAAAAAGCCTAATATTTTTCCTCTTCTGTTCTTCCTATATATCCAAGTTCGGTTCGGGTTGTTGGCAGTGGCCAGGCAGTAGGCATATCCATTAATCAGTAGGTAATACAAAAAACTGACAAAAATGTTCCTTTCCATAAATTATATCCAAGTCCAGTTCAGTTTGTGAGGCTACCGGGCATTATATCCAATAGTCAGTAGGCTATACCGGCAGGTAAAAAAACCCAAAAGATTGCATAATCTCGCCAGATCACCATTATGATTAAAGCGAATCCTGTGCTTGGCATGTTCAAAGATGTCATATTGTCTCTGGTCCGTTTCCCTCGGGTTCCACTTTACATCACTTTTTGTCATGATACCGGCAATATGGAATATTGCATGGATTATCAAATCAGGAGTATATTCCAAAACCAGCGACACAAAACCTCCTTCCTGCACAAATTTCGTACAGACTTTGAAACGCGGCTCCCGAATGTATGTGGAGAGGGCACCGAGATAGTTGTGGCTTGTGGGCTGATCATTGACCACGGGGGCACGCTGGTGGGCTGCGGGTCAGCGCTCAACGTGCACCGCGCGGTCCCGACTTGGCAAGAAAATATACCCGCATGGACAGCTTTCAATATTGTTGTACATGTTACCGCACAGACTGTAGCCTATACTCTTACGAACCGAAGCCGGCAAGACTGTAAACGTTTGGATGTTTGGAGTTTGGATACCTGGTCTAATCAGAATACTAATATTTTGCTATATCTGCTGATTGGATTGTATCTAAAACAGAGTATGGATAGCCTTTTGTCAACAGAGTGGTAAGTAGCCTGTATGTTTTGTAATAATATTAGTAAGCTTTGTTTGTGGTCCATCACGGAAAAGATGTAGAGTGCAACTATGCTCTAACCGGGCTGAGACCAAGGCATTGGTTTTGGAGCTGCTTATGTGCACGAATCAAGAACACGGCAAGCTTCTCATGTTTACCCATGTTTATCTCAAGTTCAGTTTACTTCTTCTTTTATAGCTAGGTTTTCTTTGAAGGTCTTAATCTGTTCACTTGTCTTTATCTTATGCTGTTGTTGGGAAAGACATTTCAGGTAGTTGTTTATCTGCTGTTGCGATCACTAAACTGAAGCTACTTGACTAGTAGGACCCGAACGAGACTGCGCAGGATAGGGAGATGCTGCGCAGTTCACGAGCCGTGATTGACACTCCGTCAGACACTCCTCCTAGCTCTGATTGGCTGTTTCTTCTGGGCACAGTGGATTCTTTAAAATGGGAATAGGAGAGGGGAAGCTACCTTTTTTCCACAGATGACCTGTCTAACACGCTATTTTCAGTGTATAGTGACAGTTTTAGCAAATGTGACAAAGTTTTTTTAATAGAAGTTACCAACCGCATCTTTAACTCTTTAACAACTTTCACTTGTATTGGAGTAATATTTTACGAGGAGTATCTATGCTTTTACTTAAGTAATGAAGTTGTGTACTTTGCCTACCTCTGATCACGCGTACAAGCGGACAAAATGGGTTTTCTCAGTTGGGTGGCTGGTGTCTCCCTTAGAGAGAGGGTAAGAAGCCTGGCTATCTGTGAGGAACTCGGAGTAGAGCTGCTGCTCCTTTGCGTTGAAAAGAACCAGTTGAGGTGGTATGGGCCTCCCCAGGGAGGGGTTCCAGGCACGTCCAGCTGGATGGAGGCCTTGGAAAAGACCCAGGACTAGGTAGAGAGATTATATCTCTACACTGGCCAGGAAACGCCTTGGGATCCGCCAGTCAGAGCTGGTTAATGTGGCTCGAGGAAGAGAAGTTTGGTCTCCTATGCTTCAGCTGCTGCCCCCGTGACCCGACTCTGGATAAGCGGCTGACGATGGATGGAAATAATTTTTATTATATTGTTTTTGCCATATTGCCAAGACCTACTACCTACAACCATTCTTAATGTTTGAATAAACCTTATATAGTGTATGTTAATCCCTGGTATCATATTTTCAGATTCAGAAAACTATTAATCCTAAAGAGAGCAATACTGTCACGGTTCGTGGCCGGTCCACCGGACAGTGCCAGGCAGCGGGTTCAGCACCGGACAGCGCCACTGCCACGTCCCCAGCCACCTAGATTGCCACACGTGCCGCTCGTCTCTTCCCCACTTCCTGGGCGGAAGTATAAGACGCATTCTGTCCCAGCACCAATGGCCAGTTCTTTGTCTTCGTTTTCGATGCACGTACCAGCAATTGTACCATATCACCCTACTTCTACTACTACTACTCATCTCCGCAATCCCTCCGACCTTACCTCGGCATAGTCCCGACTGCTCCTCTACCTGCCCTGCAGTTCAACCAACCCGCCAGCTGGCGTGCTGACACACCTGCTCTGTTGTCAGTATAGCTTGCCCTGAACCTGATTAAACCTATCTGTTGACTTTACCTGTTGTCTACTGCCTCTACTTCCCGTGCTTGTGTCCCCTCTAAACAAACAAGGTAATTAAGATAATTATTAAACAAGATAAGTAATTATTTGATAAAGAAATACATTCTTTCTTCAGGAATCTCACCATAACAAGCATATCAGTTCTTTCATGGAGGGCCATGGAAACCTTTACCAAGATATCAAGATAACAGGGCCTGAGGAGAACATTGATAGCGTTTCCGCACGTAACCTTGGCCTGTGAGTGAGAGAAACCTAATTTATCACTGCATATAAAATATAGGCTGTCTGTGACTGCTGGAATAATTTGGTTAATCTACATTCAACTAATGTTTTGCCTTCAACTTTAAACTTTTTTTTTTAAAGAACTACTGCAAAAGACACAAGTACATGTGCATTCATAAGTGCACACACTTGCACTATATGAATAAACATTTCTGGTGTCATTTTAAGATATAATACAATAAAATACAATGCATACAATACAATTTCCTTGCCCGGGGGGAGGAGCAGGTTAAGGGGGTGTTGTTTGCTTCCATGTGAAATGTAGGTTGTAAAGCCCTTTGAGACTGCAATGTGATTAAGGGCTATATAAATAAAATTGACTTAACTTGATCAACATTGATTGTTAACGCATGTTTGTTTCTCCTCCTTTTTAGTGATATGTGTCGGCAGGACATGGATTGTGACTATTACTTCAACTTAGACATCGAAGTCATCCTAAAAAATGAGGACACACTCAAAATTGCCATTGAGCAAAATGTGTATGTAGTTTCTTACATGTCATTTCTTTTTTTTAAAGAAAAATGAATATAATGTTGACCCACCTTATCTTCCCTAGGCCTGTTTTTGCTCCTATAATAACTCGGGTTGGGCGACTTTGGAGCAACTTTTGGGGTGCATTCAGTGCAGATGGATACTATGCTAGGTCGGAAGATTATGTGGATATAGTTCAAGGACGTAGAATGTAAGTCAAAATCACCCACTTTAACATTTGTTTCACCAAACAGTAAATGTAACAGGATGAATCAATTTTCGGGGCATATAAAGAAGTCCTTTGTGATTAACTTATGCCTGCTTTCAGGGGTGTGTGGAATGTCCCCTATGTGTCAAGTGTGTACTTGGTGCAGGCCAACCTTCTTCGGTCAGAACTATCTGACTTTGAACTATATAATTCTGATATTTTGGACCCTGACATGGCTTTCTGTCACAATGTTCGCAGTAAAGTAAGTAAAGAAGTAAAAACAAAAACAAAAATGAATGTACCTTTTTTGTTCACATGATATTCTGCTGCCACTACCTGATACTATTTGGTACTGCATAATAAAAGATCTCCTGAAGTCTTTAGCTTCTATTAATATAATTCTCACTGATATTAAATAATAATATCAGTGATCAGGATCAAATCATTTGTGGGAAGATATAATATATGGAGATATATTATTATATTAGTCCATTATTCTTTTGACTGTAAATAAGACACATCATTCAATTAATTTAAATGATGTATTAATGCTTTCATTTCAATAAAAAAATGTATAATGTTTTGTGAAAATATATTATATAGCCTGTTGTTTAATCTTGAAATATAATGTGATTTCTCAAACATTGTCATTTTATATTAGTTTAAATATTTTTTAGGGTGTCTTCATGTACGTTAGCAACATGTACAACTTTGGTCGTATTTTGTCTACGGAAAACTATCAGACAGAGCATCTCCATAATGATCTCTGGCAAATTTTTGAAAACCCTGTGGTAAGTCAGTACAACTGAAAAACCTAAATATATTCTATACGTATGGGTCTGTTGCTTTCTTTAATGTCAATATAATTTGATAAATGCCAATGTCAAATTTTTAATGGTCTTTCCTCAGGACTGGGAAGAGCGTTACATCCACAGGAATTACTCCCACATAATGAGCGACAACCTGATTGAAACTGTGAGTTGTTGCACACAAATTTCACAGAATTCAAATCTTCCCATTTTCTAGTCAATAACATTTATTTGGGGATTTTATTTTCAGAGGAAGGGGGGGTTCAACCTGTCACTTACTCAATTGTTTTTGCTATGGGAATTATTGGACTGGACATCCTGTATACAAACCTATGTCACTGTTTTCACTGCAAATACAGCCATAATGGGGGGTCAAACATTTTTTGACTTCCATTGACATTGTATTGTGTAAGTCACTTTTGTCTGACAACAAAAAACTAAAACATGCCTAAATGTTGCTGTGTGCCAGGTGTTCTGGCTTATGGTGACTTTGTATTTATACAGTGTCACTACTCCCTCTGCTCCCGGCCACTAGATGGCCCCCAATATTTTTTCTATGGCTGCGTCCAAATTCCCATTCCATAGCACTAAATCTCACTCCTAATTCCTAAATCTCCAGATGTTTCCTTCAAAACTCAATTTTAAAGATTGTCCCTCTAAATTGGCGAGTGGACTATATGCTGCACATTTGGATGAAAAGACCACTCCTGAACGTGCATAAGTTTAACTGAATTATCTTTACTGCAAATACAGAAACAAAAGCACATTAGTACAGCACAGCTGTTCACTACAGGCGTTGTCTATAGAGTGACATATGCTGTACATATTCACGCTCACTTACGTACTTTCATGAAAACAATCAAAAAATCTAACTATTACAGTAGAATGCTCTATTTTCCTTAAATGCACTCGCGCTGACAATATTAAGCACGCGCATACACACACTCGGCTAGCTGGCTTACAGATAGTTTCTTTGCGGGGTTGATTTCTGTGACGGACATCGTTAAACTTTCCAAGCTCCGTTATAACCCTCATTTAGCATTATTGATAACCCATTACACTTACATTATAAATCTGTTTCGCTACGGTTAGTTATCCTTATACTACTTTTACTCACCTGCAAATACAGAAACAAAAGCACATTAGTACAGCGCAGCTGTTCACTACAGGCGATGTCTTTTGAGTGATGTATGCGCCCCTTGGCGCCTTAACCCAAAAGACCCCAGACTGCCCCAAAATGCCTGCTTGAGTTTTACCCTCGTAACCAACACTTCACCTCGTAACAATATAACAGTTGTCAGTGTACATGTACAAATATGTCAGCTTATGAATAAAACCATATTCAACACAAATTATAAAAAAAATACAGAACACATAAGATGTGCGGGTTGTAAGTGTCCACACCTAAGAATGGGGGGGGTGTCCACTATAATATTCATGTGTCCCACATATAACCAGCTAAATTAAATTAGTTAATTCTTTATTATAAACACCAAAGACGTGTAATATACATGTGTATGAAATGTGGAAATTATTTGGACTTTTTAACCCTTACATTTAACGCTATTTCTACTTCATACACCTCCGGCTGTTTCTCGCGCACGCACTTTGATGCATGTGCATTACTTTTACATGGTCTAGGTAACTAACTGTAGCTAATTTACATAGCGAACTGCTTGTAGTTAATGCCATTCATCCCCAGTGATCATCACATGTTTGAGGAATATCTCCTGTGTGTGTTTGAGCAACTTGCGCTGCGATAACGCCTTCTGTCCCTGTGTCCATAAATGGACAACACTAGATTTAGAAGCAATGGTAAAGGTCACTCCGTCTTCAGTCGCGAGTAGTCAAGAAATAAAACTAAAAATCACAGAAATAAAATCACAGAAAAAAATCTAATAAAAAGAAAGCATGATTACTCAAAGTTGGGTTATACAATGGTGTAACCCACCTTGTTGAAAATGTAAGATAGATTATCTAGCATTTTGCTTGCTTCATTGTAATAGAATTATTTGCACATGGGCGGTATTTACATATACAATAAAAAATGAAAACCAATATCAATATTTTAGCAATGTACCTTAACAATAGAAAATATATAGTCAGACAGACTTCCTGTCTGTCTGACTTCATGCTTTCCAGCCACCAGTGCCAGGTTCAGATACCATAAGGGTTAGTTGGACTTGAAACAAAACATAATAATCTTTATCAACATTGAACAAAACTAAAAAGATCAAGAAAGAAAATAAACAAAAAAAGACACCATATAGAGTTTAAAACGTGTAGGTTGTTTCAGGGTTGTTTCTTCTTTGTGTGTGTGTGTATGTGTGTGTGTGTTTCACAGCTGGGGTAGACTAACCCAGCTGTGCGGAAGCTGTTTCTTGGGATTTATTCTGCCCGTAACAAACCTCCATACTCATTGTACAAAAATGACAAGAGACACCGCTGTCATCAGGAAAAGAAGCAGTGGCTGGAGCTTGCAGCCTTCAGTCGGATGTGTATAGAGAGGAGTAGAAAGATTTGAATGTGTCATTGATCCCCTTGGGACTTGGGACATAATTTCGGGGATTAAGCGAGAGGCAGCCTTGCGTTTCAATTGATGTGCCAGCAGATGGCCTGCCCTGTCACCATGCTCGTAACAAGCAACAAGTGAGCAGACGTTCTGCATCTGTAGTGGACAAGAGATTAAATTCAGACTACAAATTCAGGCATCGCTTATATACCTCTGGGGATGGTGACAGGAAATCGTTCCGATGACCCGGGGCCAGTGAAAGTAACTGGACAGGAAAACTCACTGTCCCGATCGGGCCATTGCAATAAATGTGAGCTGTGATTTGATTTATTTAGCCTACCTGAGTCTGATGCACCATGTCGTCTGTTATAAATTCCCCGATAGAGCCAAAGTTGCATCAATAACTTTTGCAAAACAATCACTGAACAGCCAATAGTAAACAGAACCTGCAGCCAGATTTTTTCATTAATAGAGAGTTCGAGGCGGCTGCCGCACATCAGCGTCTCGATAACTCGGGCGAGTATCTTCATGTCTAAGCAGTTGGAAGCTGATCGTTACATTACCATAAGGCCACTTAGAGAAAACGTATGCTGATCTCATTTTGCACTGGCAGTGTATACAACTTTGAATTTAAAATATAGCCAGCTGTCAGTATTTTCTGTCACCGAGTGGAGTTGGAAAACACAGCGCTACAGCTTTTAAATGCACACTTTCAACAGAATGAGTAAGACAAATTTAATATAAATAAATATGAAAATAAAAGCTCTGGAATTGATTCAACATATCTAGAAAATAATAGTATTTACTATTTAGGATAACATGTAGTAGGTTACTCAACATATAACAGATTAATAGCCAGTTTATATGACAAGGCTGCATGTATGCATAGCATACATAGAAATACCAATGTATTGCTACCTTCTCTGACAAACGCAATAGTGTTTGATTGCCTGTTTAGTGTAGTCTCAATTTCATATTGTGATTGTAAGACAGTGACTAGTAACCTATTGCTCTTACAGCTCGTCTTTACATATGTATTCAAGGAACTCTAAAAGTAGATTTGTTTCAGAGTAAACAAGTAAACATTTCAGTGCTTTATTTGTGGTGTATTCTGCTTATATACTGTATAATATACAGGACACATTTAATTATGGATAAAACATGTTAAATAGTATAATTATTTGGTTTAGTTCTAATACTGATGAATACATTTTAATGCTTCGGGCCAGTACGTTTCAAACCCACTCGCCCTTGCGGGCCAGTTGCAAAATGTTTTGATGTTGAGCCCTGGATGTGACGGTCGGGAACGACAAACACAAATGTAACAGAAGCAAAGGATTTTAATTTAACAGAAAACTCAACAAACGCCACACCACACAGGGTTGCGAACAAAAAGGCTTAACATTAGCAGTATTGCACAAGAATAACCCGCAAGGGTTAGAACAAAACAGACAACTAATAAAGGGGAGCACAACCACTCAACCAGCCACAGGTGCGGGAGTCCCTGGCTGCCACCTGTCACAGATCGGTGATTAGTACTCCGGGGAGCGGGAGCGTGAGGGAGAGGCTGGTACAGCCCCGCCACGGGACGTGGGCGTGACAGTGATGGTGACGGTGATGAAGTCCACCGAGAGGTGTGTCCACGGCCGCTGAGGTACTGGAAGAGGGTGGAGCTTGCCCGCCGGTGCGTGCCTCGGCTCCTTGGACTGTTCGCAGGTCCGGCACGATTTGACGTAGTGGCGCACAGTCCTCCCCATGCCAGGCCACCAATACTTCTCCCGCAGCACCTCCGTTGTCCGGTCCACCCCGGGGTGACCTGCGGCCGGTGTTTCGTGTGCCCAGGTCACGAGCCGGCCCCGCACCCTCCGCAGGACGTAGGTTCTGCCGGCGGGGCAGGTGGTCGGAGGTGGGTCCCGTCGGCTCGCCCGTCTGATGTCGGCGTCGACGTCCCATTCCACGGGACCCACCACACAGGCTGCTGGGACCACGGACGCGTAGACCCCCGGTGCCTGGTCCCCTGCGTGCATGCGGGAGAGTGCGTCGGCCGACGTGTTCGCTGACCCGGGCCTGTAGGTCAGGGTGAACTGGAATCGGGAGAAGTAGCTCATCCATCGGGCCTGGCGGGGATTCAGGCGCCGAGCGGCACGGATGTATTCAAGGTTTTTGTTATCGGTTAGCACGGTGAAATGTTCCCGAGCACCCTCCAGCCAGTGCCTCCACTCCTCCAGGGCTAACTTCACCGCCAGGAGTTCTCGGTCCCCCACGTCGTAGTTCCTCTCCGCAGCTGACAGATTCTTTGAAAAGAACGCGCATGGGTGAAGCAGGGGCGGGCTGCCATGTAGCTGGGAGAGGACCGCCCCCATCCCGACCTCGGAGGCGTCGACTTCCACGGTGAAGGGGAGGAGAGGGTTCGGGTACACCAGGAGCGAAGCAGTGGTGAAGGTGTTCTTCAGCTCCCCGAATGCCCTCTCGGCCTCCGAGGTCCAGCAGAGGCGTTGCGGCTTCCCTTGCAACAACGACGTGAGGGGCGCCGAGACCGTGCTGTATCCTCTGATGAACCGGCGGT
>JAODUK010068282.1:0-11870 GCA_027564635.1 Typhlichthys eigenmanni
ATAATGGATAGGGGGGCGCTGACCCAAAAAAGGTTGAGAACCACTGATATAGGCTATTCATTTTTTAATGAGATTTTATTAGACTAGATGCCATGGAAATCTGATTTAAAATGTCAAAATTATTATGTTACTGCCACCACAGACACTGTATTTCAGAAACATACCTCTAAATGCAACATCAAATTATTAAAAGCATTTTACTGTAAGTTATACTAATATTACCTCAGGATAATGTTTATTACTTGTAGAGACAGTGAACAGCTTTGTAGACATACCAAAAGAATAGTGGATGTTCCTTTCATTAAGTAAACAAGGGAACTTAACTTATATTAGAAGTTCCCTTGTTAAAAATGTTTGCGTTTTGTTTTTTACAGTAAGTAGTACCTACACACACACAGCAGTGACAATATACATGTCACACGTCGTGTGTATATATTTATGTATATAGGTCTATTCTTAGCAGTATGCGTATTTTGTTCATTCCATCATGTATTTTTATCCATATTAATCTGTTTTGACCAACCAAAATACATTTCACTGCACGTGTTCATCTGTAATATGAAGCATGACATATACATATTTTAATCTTGAATTTTAAAATAGTTTTACAACAGTTTTTAAAAGATTTGAATCAACAAATATTTTAGTGGTTTTATTTTATGTATAAAACACTGATGAAGAACACCAGAAAAATAAAAAATAAAAATAAATCACTAAAATGTAGGAATGCCAATTTAGGCAGTTCTTCCAGGTTTTGCCTAGTTTTGTTGTGATCTCTGAGATATGTACGTGTTTAGCCGTGGAAGCACAAGATATCATCACCAGCATCACGTACTGTAGCACGATAATGATAACGTGATATTGATCATGAAAATTGCAAAATCTATATACATTTTGATATTTTTAAACATAAGTTAAAAAAACAGATGTTATGGGAAAATGCATAAAAATATATTCATAACATATCAACACAACACATTTTCAACTGACAATAATATTGGACTGGTACAACAACAGTAATTCCAGGTCACCGAGGATTTTTGGCCGCTAATATTTCCTCTTTTTATATCTATGCATCTATCTACCTTAGCTTCCTCAGCCACACAACTTACTTTCTGTCTAAATCAAACACAACTAAGCCAAACAGCCAATGGATGCATCTCTCCACAAAATAAACGTAATATTGCACTTCCTGCAACATTTTCGATATGATATTGCACAACGTGATATTGCAAACACACGCACACTCGCACACTTTATGGTAAATTACTGGTTTAACCAATTATTAAGAATTCTTTCTTACTGGCCAAACTTTCAGTCAACTATTATTATCCCCATTAAAAAGCTAATTTACTGTTAGCTTTTTAATGGTGCAGTTAATGCATCATCTGTGTCCCAACAGGTTTACAACCCCACAAGGCCACTAACTACTCCCGGTCACTTCTCAGCAGTACAGAATGGTGTGACAGTTTAAACAAGCATCCTTCAGTAAGAACAGCACAACAGGAGCAAGTTTAAGATTGTGTAAAGCAGACATACATTTGTGTTTTGAGTTTGGTGTCACACCACAGAAAAAGGTAATATTTACCACCAGCCAAATTTGAATTAATAAAAAAGTCAGCAAGTATATAAAATTACGTTTCAAAAGCATGAAAATATAACCATTATCTGTTCAAGTGCTGGGGGGGGGGGGGGGGGGGGGGGGGGTTTAAGCAGAACGGTAAACTACGGTAAACTCCATACCGCAGTGTTGTGCCAAAAAGGTATCTTCAGCCAAAACTTGATTGGAAAATGTGAGTTGTGTTTTCATTTTAAATACATGTATACTGGTAAAAATTATTAGATTGGTTATAATATAGGGCTGTGTGTGCTCTTGTGGGCAGAATTCCGTTTTTAACAAACCACTTTTTAACAGATCACTTTTTGGCATGACACCTACAGATGCCGTGAAACGCTGTTCTTGTCAAGTAAATCTAGCCTACAGCTAGTCGGTTGTTCAAAAGCTGTTGGATTGGATTTTTTCGTTTGGATATGTTGTTTATATTTTCTTTTGTAGGCTGTTGAAGGCTGTTGAAGGACAGCCTACAATACTGTAGGCTGTCCTACTGCATTGGAGCAGGATAGATACTGAGCTGATTTGAACGCTCTCTATGCTTTTATATCCTCTTGGTGTTACAGGGAGGAGTATGCAAATTGGGGGACCATCTACGTATATAGTACCCCTTTTATGACCCTCCCAAAAAATCCTGAACAGAGAAATTATGAAATACAGCAGTTTAACGCTACAGTACAATACTACATAGTTAACAGTGTTCTCACATGTTTAAAGGAATGGATTTCTAACATGTAAAGTATTTCCAAGTAAATCTCTGTATTTGCTTTACACAATCTTTAAAAGGTATAGTAAGCGAATGTAAGCCAAATACACTCACCGAAGGTTCTCCTAGCTTGCCGTTCTCTGTGTGAGCTGAAAAGATAATGTGGTACTTCTACACACACAGCCCAGGCTCCGTAAATAGGAACACAACAATATCTTAGCCTTCACAATGTGTTTCCAATATGTGGGAAACAGTTTCTGAGGGAGCACCATATGGCATTGAAGGGGGAGGTTTGTTTGGACATAGTTCAAAAATCAACAAGCTTTCTCCAGAATTACTTACTACACCGCTAACTGTGGCCAGACTGCAACTTAGCCCCCCAAACCTAAACATTTGTGACCACCTTTAGCTTACAGTGTTTATGGAATTACATCTATGACAAAATACTGTTCTAACACAACATTGCCCTAAAAGACAATGACACGACAAAGAGAGACGCTAAATACGCAAAACCTAGAGACATAAATGTAGCGAGGGGAAGAAAACGTATTCACGAACGACTGGAAATCACAAAAAGCACAACTCACATTTGTCACAGAGCTCTAACTGTTACACTGTATATCCCGATTCATATTTGCCACCGCAGTCTGCCATTGCAGAATGCATTACACTGTGTACATTAGCCTTAGAACGGCTGCATGTCCAGAAGGCTGCAAATCCCGTCCTAGTAAATCAAGGATTTAAGCATTATCAGGTTAGGGTAAGGAAGTCACATTCATGCTCAGAGGTGGTTGATTGGGGCTACGGGTTCAGACTGACAGGACCATAGGCAGGGTATGGCAAGGCCTGGTTAATCAGCGCTGTTAAATATATCTATAACAAGTTAGCTAATATAATTATGAGCCATAATACCACTTTAATATTATTAACATACATAACGTTAATGTTACTCTAATGTTCAATAAGTCATGTAGTGTTTATATGGCGTAGAAACCATTGGCGACATTCAGAAGGGTCTAGCGGGAGTCCCTAGTACAGGTGTTATAGCCTGCTTATTCCAGGGAGCATTACGGATGTTATTCTAGTTATTCCACCCTACCTGGTTACGTCAAGAGCATAGGCTGGAAAGCAGAAGTGGGGAATATAAACACGTTAAGAACAACAAGCCCTACCTACCGCACAAAGATCATCAAGGCATTAGGGAAATCATACACACATGTTAATGGATAGCAATATACTGTGTATTCTACTTAGATAGTTCCCAGCCAATTATGTCTACAGTGACTCACACAACCCCAGTGTACTCAATAGACCCTAACACAACTTTACACAAGCATTAGCTTGTGTAATTATGTAGCTTTTATCATTGATAGACCAGAACACATTTATACTGAAAGCATTCCAACATTACATATTAACCTCAAGATTGTGTGATCTGTACAAGTTTGGAGATTCAGCTTAGCTTTGAAAACAACATGCCTGGGTGTTTTATGTTAGAAACACGAGGATCACATCTAGTCGGGCCAGACAACCATACAATGAATGAACTGTTGGTTTCAGGATAAAACTAGCATGGCACACCAACACAGAATACAAGGCAGACGCAACATCACGTATCCCGCAGAACCAAAGTCGACGCGCTAGACATTAATAGCTACAAGCTATTCGGAGAGAAAATACTGGTTAGCTAGCTTGGATAAATCAAAATGAAATGAAACATTTACTGACAAACCACCACATTTTCGACCAACACAGTCAGGTTGCCATAAGGTATGAATGGGCGGACGATGAAGCTTCGTGACGCTAGGTACAATAGCATAGCAGGAGGTAAGACTACAATACCGTTCTGATGCACAGCCGCCGCGCCGCCGCGCCGCCGCGCCACAAGCAGCTAGTAAAGCTGCGGCGTCCCACCGTAGCAGGAGGAACTTTCTGTGCATAGACAAAGGATACAATTTGAAACCTTTCAAAATGTCTTTCGCCCTGTCTTCGTCTGAAGACATGTCGCCAACACGCTCGTTTTCGTGCCTTCGTGAAAACCGTGAAATGGAAATTAATGAATATCGGTTTTTTGCGTATCAAGCTAAGAGGAGCGCTACCGCGCATATGCACCGCAGAATAGCAAGCGTCCCCTCGGTCCGTAACGCCACCAACACCCCGCCTGTCACCTCCGGGAGCAGCGGATCAACTTAATGTCAGGATGATAAACTGTTTTTAACAGAATACAGCGAACTAGCTGACTGACGAGTTACAGTAACCAATTAAAACCGCTTTACCGACTGCAACTGCCAATCATCATTCGAATGAAGGCGGCGTGGGCGGGCATACACGGGATGAAGAGGAGTCATTGGTGACCATGTTTGTGACAACAGGCTACGTTCCTGCTCTCTGGAAAGATATTACATGTATAATAAAGCACATATATAACATAGGCTTGCTTATTCGGATTTTAAATTTGGATTATTCTCTCTTTCTTGCTATTTTAAACACAAACATTTGCAAACAAGTAGGCAAATGGGGCCGAGTGTAGATTGTAGTAATATAATTTAGAATGACTTTATCCTTAAAGGCGCACTACTCTTGCACGGTAAGGACACGACCTCTCTCAACCAAACCCTGATTTCACACATCAAGTTACGATCACTGCTTATCATCCAGCCTTTACAACACTACTTATTATCACATAGTTTATTAATAACGTGTTGATAATAAATGTGAACAATATTATATGTAGGCCTAATCATATTCAGTACCTTTAATATACACACCAAACAGGTACTTTTCAAAATAATTTCGAATGTGTCAAAACAACAAAAATACTGTATTTATAATAACACATTTAAGAAGAGTACAAAGTGATTTGACAATTAGCTACTTTATACTCAGTTACAATTACGGCTCAGGTTACAAAGCATATAAATCATTTAAAACCTAACAAACTAAAAACAATACATCTGAAACCAAATATAAAAGGTGGGATTGCAATATGACACCAACATCACTATAACATATTTTACCCATTCCACCAGCCAGGCTGCTAACATGTTTGTAATCAGTGAAATATCAATATAAATTCTGAACATAGAGTTGGGCTATGGCAGAATAGTCTAGTGACTGGGGCGGTTGACCCCCACCCAAAAGGTTGAAGGTTCAATTCTCAACAAACCCAGCCTACCTTTAAGCATCCTGCTACAATACCCCCTCCTTAATCCTTAAATGTCACGTTGAATATAATATTTAATTTACATCAAGACTGTAAGGCCACTGTGTGAGGCCATCAATTAGAACCAGTACATTAGCTTAATTCTGGACCCCCCTTGATAGGAACAGCTAAACATCCTCTTTCACACCGATTTTACCTTGGTTGATGCCTGTATCCTAACTTCTGTACTGTACCATCTCTGAGCCACACAAATAGTATTTGTTCACTCTTTCCCCCTTAAGGAAGGATTCTTTGTTCGAAACATTAAACAATATTTATAGAACAATGTGAATAAACCACCAGAGCTGCCAAGGCTGTAGTGTAGGTTCCATGCCCGTTACTGGAGCCAGTTGCCAGTCAAATGCCACCAGACTTGTGGCGACACTCGTCCTTGTGCCGGTCCTTCCAGGAGTGCACCTTGCAGGCCTCGGAGCAGAAGAAGACCCTGTGGCAAGTGCTGCAGGGCGTCAGCACCACGAACACTGAGCGGCCGCACTGGTAGCAGTACTTGAACAACACCTTCCTGTGAGGGTGATGGGCACGAGCGTTGTTACCCACAGCAGGGGCTCTCAAAGAGGGGGTCAGAGAGACAGCAAAGGGGGTCTCAACAACATCTTTACATTATTAGAAGTAGCATATTATGTTAGCCATACTTAGTAGTAGTACAGTGTATACATTACTTTGATGTATTCTGCTGCTAGCGTGTGTTAAAATACTATCAAAGAATATCATGATCGTTGTGCTTCTATCACCTCTGGGGACAGCGGGGGTCGCAAGCTGAAAGGTTTGGGAACCCCTGACCTACATCACTTACAAGTTAGGTCCTAATTGAAGGGACATTTCACCCAGAACACATTAGAGGTCATATTCACAAAACAAAAGGCTAACTAAACGTAGCTCCTAAATTCAAAAAAAGAATGAGCATGTCCGCACTTTAGTACACCTGCATCGTCGGTCGCAGTGTAACTCTCGTAGCCTCATGAGACCATCCCGATCTGTTGAGCTAGTTTGACTCCCTGCTCCAACGCACTGATTCTAATGACTGGGTTGTTATGAGACTTCTAACGGCCCATAGAATCAGGTGTGTTGGAGCAGGGAGACATCTAAAACATGCAGGTCAGCGGCCCTCCAAGAATGGAATTGATTAGCCCTGGCGTATGTCATAAAGATGGTAATGGTACATTTCAAACTTCCTTACATAAGACTGGACTACCTAACTTTATCTCACCCTATTTAAAACCAGCTAGAGCAAAGGTGGAAACTTAAACGTAGAAAGAATGCAGATGTCGTCATCTTGGGGAAAACTTATGCTAGCCACTAATGGGCCTGACTGTTATATAGTTGATACAGTGTGTAGGATGTATACTGTAGTATGCAGTGTGTGTGTGTGTGTGTATGTGGCAGGTACCTGTGTATTTTAGATGTGGGCAATCGGGTTTCAGCAAGGGAACCTGTCTCACACACACACATATACATAGACACCCACGCACACAGACACCCACACACAAAGGAGAGATCACATCTAGGATACAGTCTGTCTTACCCCCACACACACACACACACACACAGTACAGATAGTGCACAGTACTGAGGAAGGTGTAACAGTGTCCAGTTGGTGGCGCTGTGCAGTACGTTACATGAACTTCACTCTCCCACACCCCAGGATGCTCTAGTGCTCTAATGCTCTAGTGATGGACGCTTAGACCAGCAGCCCAGAGCAGTGTGACCAGACGAACAAGGTACCAACATCTGAACACAGGAGCATGCATGGTGTAACCTAACATGCAGATATGGATGTCTGCTGGGGACCCCTGCTGGGTGTGCCCACCGGGGACCCCCTGCTGGGTGTGCCCACCTGCTGCATGGGCCATTCTGTGCTCTGTGAGATGTACCCATTCATTTGAAATAAGTTTCACGTGCTACCTCATACGTTTGAACAAATATGTTTTTGGGCCCCTCTTTGGGGTCCCCGGTGTGCACACCCAGCAGGGGGTCCCCGGTGGGCACACCCAGCAGGGGGTCCTTGGCAGACATCCATATCTGCATGTTAGGTTACACCATGCATGTTCCTGTGTTCAGATGTTGGTGTCTTGTTTGTTTGATTACACTGCTCTGGACTGCTGCGTATGTGCGACAGGCTGAAGCCCACTACAGACAACAATGGATGTCCTACTAAGCTCACAAATTAGTGTTCTAGGTGTATAGAAAATATTTATTTCCAGCTAATATCTTAGTTACACCAACATTGTTCATGGGAAACTGTGTGCACATAAATATCGTAGTTATAAATATCGTAGTTATAAATATCATTAATGTCAATAGGCTTTTATATAGAAATAGCCGACGTGGCCGAGTGAGGCATGCTCCCCCGCGTCCATGCTGCGCCAGGCCGCACGTTTGCTAGCATGCGGCGGCCTTTAGCCTCCCTTGATATAAGGCGTTCGCTCTGTAATGCGTGGGAGCGGGGTCCACGTCCCTGGTGGGCGGACCTTCCTCACCTCTCACATCTCCAGGTTGCACGGTGCAGCACCAGGGTGGCTCCACAACAACCATAACAACAACAACAATAACAACAACAAGGGCAGCCCTGACCCTGCTGTGCCCGGTGCACCTCCCTCTCCTTGTTGCCCACAGCCAGCCTCAGCTGGTCTGCCATCGTGCTCAGCAGCTGGTGGCGTGTGTCGAAGGTGTCCCGCTCCTGCACGGTCAGGATGTGGTATGACGTCTGGGAGATACGCGTGTCCTGGAGCCGCACAGACGGACACATCGGGTGGAAGGTCAAGGATCAAAGCACAGACGGACACATCGGGTGGAGGGTCAAGGGTCAAGTCACAGACGGACACATCAGGTGGAGGGTCAAGGGTCAACTCACAGACGGCCACATCGGGTGGAGGGTCAAGGTTAAACTCACAGACGGACACATCAGGTGGAGGGTCAAGGGTCAACTCACAGACGAGGCACAGAGAATATCATCACATTTTTGGAATGTGATATTACATTAATTCCCAAGTACCTACAATCAGTCTGAGGCAGACAGTGTTTCTGCAGCAAAGTGTTTTGGGGTAAATGGGCATTGTTCCAGGCCATGCATGGTAGATGTATTTGCCTGTGCTGCCTACATCAGCCCCCACAGCACAATGCCGTTGGTGACACTAAGAGACCTGCAGCGTTCCATGTCTGCTTCCATTGAAATGCATCACAGAGCTCCATCTTTCAATCATTATAAAATCTTTGGATGAGGTACAATGTGGCAGCAGTCATTGCCTTCTACTGGGCACAGACCTCTGGTTAATGGTGAAACTATTGGACAGAATTTAACCAATCGGCATTGCTGTTTTGATCGCCTCATCTACCACCATTTAGAAACATTGGATTCAACGTTGTGTAACCCACCTAACCCACCCAGCAGGGGGGCCGTGTGAACGCTAATGTGACCAGGGTTTACAGACTCTAACCCACCCTAACTCACCCAGCAGGGGGGGGTGGGGGGGTGAACGCTAATGTGACCAGGGTTTACAGACTATAATCTCAGCTAACACTGAATTGAGAGCACCAATGGGGCGGAGCCAGACTGTTGCTGTGTCCTAAAAATGTGAGCCTCCACTAAAATGTTTTCTGCGTGTGTGTGCGTGTGTGCGTGTGTGTGTGTGTGTGTGTGTGTGTGTGTGTGTGTGTGTGTGTGCACCTTCTCGAAACAGTAGTGGGCATAGTCGACCACAGTGCCCAGGGCACGGCTGTTTCTCTTGCCCATCATAACTGGCATCATGATGTTGGCACCAGCCTTTAGCAACATGTCCAACTGCAGCAAACACACACAGCAAACAGCCTGGTGGACCCCACGTCATAACGTGTGTGTGTCTCTACATGTGTGTGTGTGTGTGTGTGTGTGTGTGTGTGTGTGCGTGTGCGCGTGTGTGTCTATACATGTGTGCCTCTACGTGTGTGTGTGTGCGCGCGTGCGCCTATATGTGTGTGTGTGTGTGGAGGTGTGTGGGTGTGTCTATACATGTGTGCCTCTACATGTGTGTGAGCTTGCGTGTGTGTGTGTCTCTACATGTGTGTGTGTGTACCAGCCTAGTCCTCCTCTGCTGGGGGGTGTCCAGGTCGTGCTTGAGGCTGACCAGGACACACAGGGCCGTACGACCATCCCCGGCCAGGGGCAGGTTGGGCTCGGCCCCTGCCTTCAGTAACTCCTCTACCACCTTCCAGGGAGAGAGGGCTCAGATTGACACATGTAACGTGGGGGCCGGGACCCCCCGGGGGGTCCGAGGTAGGTCTGTGTATTGACAAGAATCTGGCGATACCATACGTATCACAATACAGGAGACCACGATTCGATATGTTGCGATACTGTAAGCAAGGCGATATATTGCGTTCTCTAATTTATGGAAAACTATAAAATTATAAAGTGTGGCGCCGCTGCAAAAGAATATTAAAATGTAAACTTGAGTAGGGACTGCAGATATGAATTAGCTTAAAGCTAAACCTGGTAACAAGCAGAGAATGGCATCACATTCCCTCTATTCTTTGTTTTCATTCAAATGCATACATTGGATGAAATCCTATTTAGCCGCGTGCACACCATAGATTCTCCTGCTCTGCTCAAGTATATCTGAGACACACCCACAGATGTAGGCAGAGGTGTAGCTATCGCCGGTGCAGCCGCACCAGGGCCCGGTGTGTTTGAGGGACCGGTGATCTGCGTAATGTAGTCCACCGCTGCTCTGCAGATAAACACGCTTCATCGCGACCGACTAATATGATACATGATCCATCCAGCCATCATGGTTTGACCAAAATATTATTTTATTTTACAAATACATAAGTCCTAATGATATTTGTGTGTAATTATAACAACATGACATTATTATGACAATGTTAAGGTAATGAAATGCATTCTGAGATTCATTTATTCAAAGCATTGTTGTTTCTATAGTTACCCGAACTCCAGTTCTATGAACGAAGTGCTGCTATAAGCTAACCAATGCCAGCAGCTAATGCTATACGCAGTAACTCCGGCCACACCAGTAGATAGACTAGTAGACACTAATAGATTAGTCCTCTCTAGGTGGGTCTGTTTGGGAAGCCCTGGCTCAGAACACCTTTAAAGCAAGCACAGTGATGGATGAAGGAAATACCTTTTGCAGTCTTTGACTATCAACAGAGGTCACGATTACTTTGACTGAGAAGTGTTCTCAGGACGAGCATGTCAACCAATACAATGCATCATCATCATCATCATCATCATCATCGAGTTGTTTATAAACAATCGCGTTGCACAGTGAGCTTCCTTTACAAACAATCATGACAGCCAGAAGACACACATGTATCAAGTTAGCAAGCTTTTCATCAACCACTGTAGCCATGTGACCGTAGCTATCATGTGTGTGTGTGCAGGCGTGTGCGTGTTACCAAGAGGTTGCCGTTAGCAATAGCCAGCGAGAGCGGGGAGTGTCGAGCCCAGAGGAGGCCGGTGTTGGCTCCATGAGAGAGCAGGACTGTTGCCACCGCCACAGAATGCTGTAAACACACACACACACACACACACACGTGCTAATCATACACGGTATACATTGCATACATACATGCAGTACACACACACACACACACACACACCTCTGCATCTTTCCATATTTCTCTCTCTCTTTCCATTTGTCATTCCTCTCCCTCCCTCCACATCTCTCCTGGGAGACATTGCTCGCTCTGCTCTGGGCTGCTAACATCTCTGCAGCCCTACCAGCGTAACATCCCTCATCACAAGTCAAGATGATATGATGAGACATGTTACAGTCTGCAGCCTTCACACTGTCCCATGTGCTAAGCTCCACCCCCAGAGACCATCTGCTACTGTTGGTTCCTAGTTAGCCTACCAAGCTAGTGCCACGCCCTTTTGTTCTCCGAGCCACCTGAGTCTGTTTTTATGTGTCAGATAATTGGTTGTTGTTGCTATCTCACCTGTGTGTGTGTGTGTGTGTGTGTGTATGCGTGTGTGTGTGTGTCATGTGTGTGTGTGTGTGTGTGTATATGAGTGTCATGTTGAGTGTGAGTGTGTGTGTGTGTGTGTATATGAGTTTCATGTTGTGTGTGTGTGTGTGTGTGTGCGTGTATATGAGTGTCATGTTGAGTGTGTGTGTGTGTGCGCGTGTGTGTGTGTGTGTGCGCGCGCTCACGCTGTCATCTCTGTCTCCCAGGCAGGTCACATGGAGGGCTGTCCTGCCCCCCCCAACTGGCACCTCCCTGGGACAGTTGGGGGTGTCCAGGAAGAGGAGGGGGGCCCCCTTGCTCTTCAGCGCCACCTCGAGTTCCTGTGTGCCCTGTGGGGAAGGAGGGGGGGGGGGGGGGGGGGGGGG
>JAODUK010068293.1:0-16772 GCA_027564635.1 Typhlichthys eigenmanni
ACTGTTAATCTGTTATCAGTATTTTACTGTTAATTTACAAAATAACAGCTTTTAGCTGTTTTTGAAAAAACTGTATTTAACTGTTAATTTCAGCAACAGCAAGACACCGTTAATTTACAAAATAACAGCTTTTAGCTGTTTTTGAAAAAACTATTTAACTGTTAATTTCAGCAACAGCAAGACACCGTTAGTTTAACAGTAACTTCCTGGCAACCGTGCTGCCAGTTAATTACCGTTTTTTTAAAGGGAAAAAGTTTAACAGTGTACATCACTCTAATGTGGCTCGGGAAAGGGAAGTTTGGGGTCCCCTGTTGGAGCTGCTGCCCCCACGCCCCGACTCCGGATAAGCGGGAGAAGATGGATGGATGGATGGATAATAACTCCTCCTTATCTGCTTGTTCTGTATAATCTGGTGTTTCTACACAGTCCAGCCTCTGTGTAGCCATTCCCATAAGTCATCATTTCTTCCCCACGTTCCACAATGGCCCTTTGGTCAGTTCGGACCAGACAGGACAGCCTTCGTTTGCTCTCGCGGATCGATGAGCCTTGGGCGCCCGACACCCTGTCGCCGGGCCGTGGTTTATCCCTCCTCGGACCATTGTGGGTAGATAGCCTACTCACCCGCACTGCTAACCGGCAGCCCCCGTGGCAGAGCCTTGTCCTTTGGGAGACGCACCCCTCCAACCCAGTCGTATGGCCACGAAGAGTTTGGCGCTTGTCAAAGTTTGCTCAGGTCTTAATACATGCCCATTTTCCACTGCACCCTACACTCAGTCGACTGTAGGAGAACCTACTGTGTCTAATATATCCCAGAACGAGACATGCAGCGCTGTTACAAGATAATAAAACACTATTCCCTTAAATCTGCGAGTGGTCCCAATGTTTTGGCTCATCAGCGTGGTCTCCATAGGAACATAATCAATAAAGGTAAATTCGGCGTGAGATTGGGCACAATCCAGACTCCATTAGTCTTGAAATGGAGACCCTCAGAGCAGAGGCCATGCCTCAGATCTATACTTCAAACAACTAGTCTCATTAACACTCCTTGCTGGGCATTAATTGGAGAGAGAGGGAGTCAGAGAGAGAGTTAGAGAGAGGAGGACAGAGGGGGTGAGAGATAGAGAGAGTTAGAGAGTAACAGAGAACATTAGGGAGTGCGTTAGCACACTTCCAGGGCCTTTAGCCTGGTCGGTGACCTAGCGGGTCTGGTCGTCACAGCTACAGCTCACGGCAGACATTGGGGAGACCGACATGCTTGCATGTGCAAAACCGGTTTCCTGGTTTTCTGAGATCATTATCGGGGATCATTATGCTGCCCTTCCCACGGACACACGAGCACACATCTGACGTGTGGGTAATGTCCCTTGCACGGGCAAGAAGCATCGAGTGGGGAAACGTGAGATCCACAGTCGACCTCAGCCAACAGGGAATGCATGGATGGGGTTGGAGGAGAGATATTCATCATTTGAACGTGAAACCAAATCATACGTCAAGATTCAATCTGGTTCGAAATGACTCTGCTCTGTTTTTCCCCCTTGTCTGTCGTTTAGCTTGGGAAGCGTGCCCTAGTATCACCACCACACAATGCAATCTGACCAAGGAGGAGATGATGTTTATTCTCCCTCCTCCTCTCGTCAGCGTTGGGTGATAATAACACCAGACCAGCGTTGCAGTTATTGCGAGCCGTAGCAGCAGCGGTCGGAGGCAGTTAGCTGCCCTACAGAGGCAGCCATAAGACACCGCAGCCCATCTCTCGCCCTCCGTATTTGTTATGTTGCCGGTGTGAGCAAATGTTTTGGGACGGGAGTGGCATTGTGGGGCATCGCCAGGCCCTGTAAAAGCCGTTTTCGCGCGCTGTAAAGTGCAAGGCAAGGGCAGAAAAAACAAAGGTTCTCCCACATCTCTTGGAATAATAAGATGTGAGACTGCCTGGATGTGAAAACATCTCTGGTGTGCACAGGCAATCACACACAAGCTAGGCACTGATGGTGCGTGTGCGCACACACACACGCACACTAGCCACCGAATGTGCACACACACGTGAGCCACAGAATATGCACACACACACACCTACGCACACACACAGGCACGCAGTGGCCCACTCGATGTGTTCACCCCCCGCGTGACGCTCCACACAACAGACTGGGCGACTGGCGACCTTGAGCGGGTCGTCGTGGGGTCGTCGTTGGGTCGTTGTGGGGTCGCGTGGAGTCGCGTGGAGTTGTGAGAGAGGCAGTAGCGCTGAAGAGCTGAGGTGTGGGGCGAGGAAGATAAAGGACAAGCACAGAAAACACTCGACGGGGAGGAGAGGATACAACGAGAGCGCTTTGCAACGCCCGGGTGGCTGAGTGTGAAATCGTGTCTACTGGGCTCAGTTACGGAGAACCATAGACTCAATTTCTTCTTCTGCTGCCTCAGAAGAGGGTAAACAAGCGAGGCCAGGTACGCTCCTTTCAGCGGTGCAAGCGTTTCAGGTGCGCTCATTATCAACGAAGACAAATAGCCCTTTATACCACTGCACCTCATTTGTTTAAGACAAAGTCATGTAATTAAAATCTAATCAGAGACAGGGCCAGAGTGCCAGAGAATACATGAATATTTAAACCTGTTTTGCTTCTGAATCTTAATGAAATGGTAATTTCTGAAAGCTTCAGGCTTAATTTTGGCCATGGAGCAAATTAACTGGATTTCAAGAGATTCCCCCAAGTCATTTCCCTTCTCCTTTCCTTCCCAAATGTGCGCCACGTAGAAATCACAATACAAATTCTATTCAAAGCCTTCTTCAAAAGCTTATCCAAGAGATGCAGGCCATTTATTTTATTTCATTTTCACAATGCTGCACTGTTATTTAAAAAAAAAATGCTATTCCAGATACAGTGTGGAATTTAAAGCTAGGCGCTTCACATCATCTCTGAGGCTGTGCTGAATTTATACTCCTGTGCAAGAGTCTTATGTCTACATTGCCTTAGTGTCCTGCTCTAAAAATGGAGGAGTAAGAGGTCCTGTTATGTAATCACCCACCCTTTACTTGGTGTGCCACTGGTGGGAGATGATATCATCAGACTGCCATTGTTTTTACCATCCACATAGAAGGCATTGTATAAGGACCCAAGTGTTAAAAGGTAAAGAAATGTAATTGTGCCAAATAATGCCTCTTTTAATTAAAACCCCTTCAAAAGCAGGGCTATGTGATTAGAAATGGAGGCAAAATAAAGATAATAGATAAAGAGATTGGAAGGATAAAACTGTCCCATCACAGATTTGTGGAAACACTTCCATATCTGAATGACTTCAGATGTCTCTGCCTGGCCGTTTTAAATGTGTTTTAACTTTTTAAGTTGTTTTTTTTTCTTCAATTATTTTTAAGAGTTAACATTGTTTCATGGTATTATGAAGTTGTACAAATGAGACTATGCATTTCTGCCAACAAAAAATATTTATTTGGGTGATATACGAAACGTTTTCTTACTGCCAAACGATTCTCTAAATGTTGCACATCTATATTAAGGCTTTTGTGGACGAGCAATTCATGGTTGTTTTCTTTCTACTTTTGATTATCTGAGTGAGGTGTATAACTAATGCTTAGAGAATAGAATTCTTACATTGAACTCAGTATTGACACAGCATAAGATGTACTTAACTTGCAGCTCATAAAATATATATTTTTTGTCTTATTTTTGGTTAATGTGTTTTTTATTTATTTAATGTAAATTGGGACCTTTTTTGCTAAAATGTTGCAGTGACAACTAAGGTTAAGGACAATAATGACTACAACAACTATATTGATGTGTTGACTGGCAAGAAAATGAGCATGTCTGTGTGTTATTGTATAACTGTATTATTATATAATAAAGAACTGTAATTGGGCTATTACAGTTTTTTTTACCACTTTACCCCGTGTCATTTTTCACAACTCTAGATACAAAACATGAAATGGTAGGCACTTGTAACACAGGCTGTCTTAAGTTCAAAACATAATATTGTACTATCATATCTTTAAAGAAACTGTGCATTTGCAATCGTTCAAAGTACAGATTTAGTGTAAAATACCATAGGAACATTAGTTTAGATCACAGACACACAATGTTCCAACAGGATCATTGTGTAGCTGTTTGTACAATCATTAAATATTGTAGTGCAAAATATGTGATAACGGTTTCATTATAGTGTGTGTGCATGTGCGCATGTGTGTGTGTGTGTGTAATTGTGTGTAAACCATGCACTGCTAAACTTCCTGCCAGCTTGATCTCAGAAAAGTGTCCATGTTGGAAGTATCGTGAACGTAAAGTCCCCGTCTGTCACAGTGGAGGAAACTTGTCATGTGAAATATGGCGTGGCTGCCAACTAACTGTCACCGAGAGACCTCCCGTGTCCCACGCCTCCGTGCTGGCAGCTGCTGATCTCATTCAGATTTAAAAAGCCCCGCGCTTCCGACGCCGCCCGGCACCTCGGCGGCCCCTTCCAGCGGCGATGCACACTGCTTCGTTATCCAGTCCTCCGCCCTCTGCAGCACGCTACCTGTCGCGGACGTCAGTTGATCCCTGGCAACTGTCTCAGAGGGCGACGGAAAGACGCGGTGCTTTAGACCCATTCAGGAAGTGGGCAATAACGTGAACAGAGCGTTACAACTTGCCTTGACGTGCGTCCCGAATTAGTGCGCTCTGAAAGACAAACATATAGGCTACTCATGACATCTTTATAGCAAGTTACAGTAGCCAATACACTTGAACATCATCTTTTGATCATCTGTCTCTGAGTAGAAGCTACAGATGGATGCATGTAGGCCTATACACTATTAATCAACCCACTTTTCTGCTCGTTGTTAGCCTACTTCTAGTTGAGCTGGCTAATGAACCCCCTTAATGTTTGTCCAATGGTTGAATGTGTTAGAGGTTAAATGTGTTAGGGTTAGTATAGTCACTAGGTGTGTTAGCATTGAAATAATAGGCCATATGGCATCCTGATGCCGGTGTGCCAATGTCAATGTGCAGTACAACATTTAATTAAAGGGGTTTTAAATTGTGGTCACCCTAACCATGGTATGTGTATCAGTGGCCAGCCGGTAGCACTGTGCAGTAAGTTACGTACAACTCACTCTCCGACACCTAAAGAACGCTCTAGTGACGGATGATATATGGCCCTTGGGCTTTAGCCTCCCTTGCTATGGCGTTTGCTCTGTAATATGCGGGAGCATGGTTCAAATATTAGGTGTTTGGCTTTAGCCTCCCTTGCTAAGGTGTTTGCTCTGTAATATGCAGGAGCAGGGTTCAAATATTGGGTGCACTGCAAAATATCTATACCAAGTATATTTGTCTAATGCCTAAAAATATTTAACTACACTTAATAAAAGGCACAATTACCTAACAAGAGGTCTTCTATCCAGATATAATGTCTTATTTCAAGAAATCGTACAAGCAAATTTTCACCTGTTCCATTGGAAGATTTATTTACTTATTATGAGCAAAAATGACTTAGTACTTTTATTACTTATTTTTCTAGAGCCATTATTTGCAGTGTGGGACTTTTGTCTCATATGTAAAGTGTTGTGGTTATAATATTGACCTGAAAGGGTCATAAAGACTACTGTACTTATTAAGATCTGCCAGTGTAATAGTGGAATAATATACCATAGAACACTTCCATTTTTTAGACCTATTGAGTCTGTTACTTATAAATAATAACAATGGCCACAATGCTTAGTTCCTCTCCCGAATCATAAGGAAAATGCCATTCAAAATAGAGGCAATGAGTTCTTCAATTGGGGCCTGGGACACGATGGTGCAGCACTTCTGTATATTCTGAGGTTCAGGTCTAAAAGTACATGTCTAGGCAATGATGCATTGCTCTTTAATATTGTGACATCACGTGCTAATCAATGTGACTATTACAGAGTACGTAGAGGTTGTTTCTGGAGTTAACTTAATAATTACAGCAGATGCCTTTAGTTAAGACCTGCTTAAGCATGCTCCCGATACATATGTAGAGTCACTTACGTGTTAGGAAGACATGCATGTGGACATGGAGGGTGTTGCTATAGGGCATCTGACTGAGGCCAGTCACTCTCAGGGTGCATATACAGTAGGCCCAGCGTTAGCTGCACTGACACACTGGAGGGACTGCTGATCTCAAACATCTCCCCTGCCCATGGAGAACCGCCCATGGCTGTTTCGCATAAGTTTCACTTCCCACATTCAAAATAGGTACGTTTTTTTTTGTTTGTTTAGTTTCTTTGGGGTGAAAAGCAGTATAAGTGTGAATACAGTATATCCCGTGCTGCTTCTTGCTTGACGTATCACTCATTACCAAGCCATCACAAACGTGACAGCGTTTTTATTAATGGCATGTAAACATAACAATGAAAGATGGAAACGCCTGGTCAAGTGCCTCACACAGACGTTTGTCAAATAACTGTGTTTGGATTAGGTGTGATTGATGGCATTGTGCTGAGTAAACAAATAGCGCACTTTAGCTCTGACGGTAACATCTGTTACCATAAGTCCACACTGCCTCACAATGAAGACTTCAAATGGATCAGGAGACTTAAAAACTGTTGAATGACGCACGCCTGATGCATTAAATATATACACACACAACTAACCGCTCAAAATTGCAGCGACCACTCACACGACAATGTGGAGCAAAAATCACAAGCCGCGCCATACATATGAAAAGCTTGGAAAAGAACCACATCATAACATTCAAACACACACTGTAGAAATATGAATTCACTGTTGTGACGGAACGAGAGTGCCCCCTTTTGAAATACAGTCACTGTGTCCTCCATGTGATCTACAGCCTCAGTCAAGGCTTGTGTATTTATGCAATCATGTGAAAACTAGGCCCTCTGGTGAACACACGCACACAGAAAGACATGTGCGCTCACATAAGGAATATATTACATTTGTGAACTATTTTTTGTTATTTTTTCTTCTGCTGCATTTCATAATTGCAAATATGGTAAATGGACTGCATTTATATAGCTCTTTTATCCAGTATTTTGCCTCATTTTCACCTACTGATGGTGATTGCTGCTATGTGAGGTGTGACCAAACACCAGGGGCAGCTTTTAAGGGGTAGGGTTAACCCTCGCGCTGTCCTAAGGCATTTCAGCAGACTAGCAGCAGAGGGAGCAAATCGCAGAATGTCATATGTCCGTGTTGTGGTTGCTGCCCTCTACTGGCAAGTGCACCGGGTCATTTTGACACATAGTACAGCGCGAGGGTTAAAGGCATTCTGCTCAAGGATGCTTCCAGGTATGTCAACACCAGGGTTTGAACCCTTAACCTTCCAGCTGGGAGCCCAACACCCAGACCACTAGAACATCCTGCCTCCACCCAAATATACACCTCCTACGTGGACTGTGCATTGCATGACCTCTCCAGCAGCATCATGCCATATTATCTTCCTTCTTCCATTCTTGAACATTAAAAAAAACAATATAGCCCAATAGTTATCAAAAACATAATTCACTATTTCACAGGACTCCACCAAGCAACTATGTCTTCTGCAAGAATTAAGTAAATTCTTCGATGAATACATAAATGTGATGAATATAGATCCCAGAGGGAAATCATTCACTGGTCCACAGCCATTAAAACCCTTTATGAAATGGCATGCACAGTATAATGTAGTGATATGTAGGGTAATGTATTAGAGGTGCACAGTATAATGTAGTTATATGTAGGGTAATGTATTGGATGTTCACAGTATAATGTAGTGATATGTAGGGTAATGTATTAGAGGTGCACAGTATAATGTAGTTATATGTAGGGTAATGTATTGGATGTTCACAGTATAATGTAGTGATATGTAGGGTAATGTATTAGAGGTGCACAGTATAATGTAGGGTAATGTATTAGAGGTGCACAGTATAATGTAGTGATATGTAGGGTAATATATTGAGGTGCTTGTTGAATAAGGACTTTAGTATTTCATGACCATGGTGCAGAATATGGGGAAGATATTATTGTGGCACATAGAGAAGTCTCTCTAGTCCGCACACCGCGCACTGGGCATGGTGTGTTTAACTATCTGCATCGCAATCAATGCTTGGTGAGAGACACAAGAAACTTGTCTCAGCAAAAAGAAAGAGGGGGCTAAATTAATCATTCTTCTTAAGGAGCAAAAACGGAAAAGCTTTTGGTCAGTCTATGCAACTCCACAGCGCCCCGTGTTGGAACAAAAACCCAAGCGATAAAAGACACAAATCTGTTCAGCCCTGCTCACTGGAGGAATTTTGCTTACACAGCATATTGGTAATCATTTTAGATCTCTTCTGTTGCTCACATCTTAGAAATGGGATGCTAATCAAAAAAATAGCAAACTGACTCTATTCAATATGCAAAGTGTATTATGCAGAAAACCTCCTATTGATAGGGTTCTGCAGACTTTTTATTGCCATTTTATGGTTGGTAATTGTCCCGTTTAAGGCTTTTTCTACAGTGGTTGAGACATGGCCTTACAGCATATAGCCTGCAATGGCAGAGGACACTCCACATTACATTACTTCATAAGGCAAGGCCACAAGATATGATCCAGCCATATCAACCAAATATTAGTGGATAAAATATGTGCAATATGCACTGATTAATGGACTGATATGACTGCATGTGTGGTGCAGAGTGCAGGACAAGAGGAAATATGTATACATGACACTATGATGGTGCTGTTAGTAAACTCAACATGTATGTATCTTGACCCATATAAAGAGCAGTCTATATCAGGGGTGGGGAATCCTGGTCCTGTTTGCAGTACAAGATGTTTTAGATGGGAATCCTGGTCCCATCTACAACATGTTCAGCATGTTTTAGATGTCTATGAGTCCAACACCCAGACCACTAGACCATTCTGCCCCCTACTGGTAGACCTACCCATGTTTCAATAGTGACTACACTGCAAACTGACTGGAAAAGAAAAGGACACTCCAATGTCAAAACGTATCATATAGACCAGGGGTTGGGAATCCTGGTCTTGGTCGAGGTCCAACACACCTGGTTAATATTAATAGCTCTTTATCAGGCTTCCAACACACCTGATTCATTTGAACCAGGTGTGTTGGAGCAGGGAGACATATCATCACCTCAAAGCACTTCGTACTACCACCTCGGCAAAAAGAGTGTACAGCCCGCCTGAATGGATCAAGTTCACTCTTTTTTTTAGCAATAGATTTTAGAAGTCAGTTTGAGGTGTATTTGAGGTGTACCCACTATTAAAACGTGGGTAGGCCTACCAGTAGGGGGCAGAATGGTTTAGTGGTCTGGGTGTTGGACTCATAGCGAGAAGTTTGTGGGTTTGAGCCCAGGAGCTTGCTTATCCCTGAGCAAGACGCTGACCCCTACCTGATCCTTGCATGCTTGAAAACGTCTCACCGCAAGTGCTTTGGAGAGAAGCGTCTATTAAACGACCTTGTCCTTGTTTCCTCTGTTCTAAAAGTGCGCGGGTGACATAATGCCAGAGGTCATCTGGGCAGGACAGGACGTGACACCAAAACAGCGTCCAGCTGGCTCACGTGACGATCAAGCTGTGTCCTCAGCCGGGGCAGGGGAAGTCAGCCGGCCTCCCCCATTTATTTGGAAATCCTCCAAACTGAGTAGCTGGCAAAGCATTATATAGTGTATAAATTAGCATGCTCTAGGGCCTATAGCCCACTACTGTATACGCCTCACTAAAAAATAAATAAAAGAAAATGGAAGGCTGTGGTTTAAAAAATGGGTTTGCTTTGAAGTGTTCTGGGACTGCAGACTAATCCAAATCAATCCATCACTACTATTTAGGCTTAATAACGTATTCTATGATATACCTTATTTACACCTTGAGACAGCCACATCTGGGCACTCAGCCACGATTTTGTTGAAAGCTCACCGCATGCATCACATGTGCTTGTCTGTGCAGTTTTTAGGTAAAGGGGGGGAGGGAACTCAAAGCTCAAAATGAAAATTAGGTCTGCAGGGAATTTGCAACAGCGGCCTGGCAAGACGCTAATCACATGACCTTTTTAATTGATTCATGAGTGTAAAAGTGAATCACAGTGTCACAATAGGCAGCAGATTGCCAGCGCACGCCTTTCAGCACTTTGGGGCATACAGCATCAAGTTAATTTTCTCGTTTAGCACTGCGAGCTGTTAATGGTAGGAGCAGGGATGTTTTTATTGAATTGAACTGGCGGTACACCCGCAGAGAATAATCAATGGTGTGCTTTGGGCCACAATAACGGAGCACAATTGTGGGCTACAGGCTGCCATGCTCTTGAGAGATGTTTCACTGCTCACGGTGACTTTGTAAAGATACTCTAAAGAACTCTAGAACTATGTGGTGAGAATTATTCTCATCAATAAATGCTTTTCACACCTATACAAGGCCTATGTTATTGATATATTCTGCACTCCTATGAATTTTAATATTGTTTTGTAGACTAGAGTATACTGCAGCAACACAAATACACTACATGTTATTTGAAAATGCAAATAATAAATAATAATACATTTAATTTATTAATTTAAAAAAGGCAGATGTTCTTGTCCTAAAACACAAGATAGTTGGTTGTCAATCAAGCAGGATCTGCACTGTACACAAGGGGCTTTAACAGCTGTAACATGAAAAACTAATATTTCCCTTTTTACCATTTAGATAAGAGCAAAAATGAGTATTGGTGCATGACAGATCACTGTCAAAAGGCCCACATAATTTACATAACTGAAAAATATATCGGCATTCCACCGGAATCGCCATGAAAGAACTGGCTGATACCAATGAGTAGATTTCCCAAAGTTTTACAGTTTATTCATTTTTTTATACATTATTTAGGGTGTATAATATATATGTAATAGGCAGAGGGTGGGTGGTTATTGGCAGCACAGAACATCACAGGTCTTTCTACTTGAGCCAGATGTATTTGTCTCCTATGTCTGTGTTATATCCAGGTGCATACTGCTTTCCAGGGAGCTACAGGGAAGAGAAGCGGAGGGGGGAAGGATTAAATGACTGCAGAAACCGAACAATGCAAAAAAGTGGGGCACTGTTGCATGCTGGGTAATCTTTAAAGATTAGATTAGTTGAGGCTGATTAGGAAAACAGTTTATAATAAACATCCAGGGCCATAAAAAGTACACACTTGGGGAGATAAACCTCTTGGTCATCGCCATATCAGGAAATACGTGTGAAGAAGCCCCCAGACACAAGAGGCTTCATAGCTCACATCACACACATTGTGTGTGATTGTGTGTGCGTGCGTAAAGACGGATTTGAAAATGTTTTACAGATTTGTGCAAACCTCTGACAGCTGCAGAGAAAGTGGGCCAAATGTGAAGAGACACAGGCGTCAAGGATACCGAGCATTACAGCAGTACAGAGTACAACTCCACGCTAAAGTTTCGCTCTCAGTCTCCGCCAGGGACCATTCATATTTACACTCGAGCGACACATTCCCGGCAGATAGCCATCTGATAGATACTCTCAAAATCCAAGAGGACACCTGGGCAGAGATGCAAGTTATCTGCCCCCCCCCCACACACACACACACACACACACACACACACACACACACACACACCACCACCCTTAAGCTTTGACACCAGGGCTCTGCAGACACATCTCTCCCGAGGTGCAATATGACACGACAGACTAATGGTGAACTGGAGTGCCTCTGTCGCTAGGGGCAACACTTCGCTCCATCAATCCGGCGGCCCGTGGCAACTAGCATGTTATGAGTTACTGCTAATGTGAAGCCACGGCGGGTGACAACAAGACAGACAGCCGGCTGGCTGTGTGTCACTAGTCATTAGTCTTGGCATTTGGAGAACAAAACATTGGCGCGCGCTCTCCCGTTTGCCGCACAACTACGCTAAATCTGGGAGTGGCGAACGAGGCGGCCTGACCCGAGAGAGAGGCGGACATGAGATATCTGTTTTGACTATGGAAGAGAGGCGGAGGTATATTTCACCTTTGCAAACGGAACGTGGGCAAAAGCGTCAAGTCCAGCTGTGTCCTCCTTACACAGCGCTGAGAGCACACTGCAGACGTCACACTGGAAGGAAATGTCAACGCTAACGTAGCGAAAGAAGCTCTGTTAGCACAGGCCCTGTGATATACCCCCGTCCACCCCCCCACACACACACACTAGGATCCAGGCCTGAACAAAATGTCAGGTCAGTGAGAGCTGTAACGCTCAGTGTTCTAGCCCGGTTCTAGTGGCGCGGGAGATAAACCGTGTATCTAGTCAATAAACAGCAAAGGTCAGGCCCGAATGTTTTTCCCTACAAGACAGATGGTACCGAGGCTTCGCAGAAATTTTCCACACATGGCATTTGCCTTTTTCTGCGAGTGCAAAATCCGTCAATATTCGCAGCGAGAAGAAAACGAGTTCCCTAATGCTGGAAACAGAACGACACACAGATGCAAACGTGTTGGTTATCAGAGAAGGCATGCGGGATGTGAGCGTCATGTGACGCAGCTGGCCTGCTGTCGCTCAGGGGAACATGTCGGCCCACCAACCGGGGAAGCATGGGTCTCTCTTCTTCTGTACATACCGATCTATATTCAAAGTAGGTCTTGTCATACTCGTGCCCCCCGATGGTGACCTCCGGCAGGAACAGCGGCACGCAGGTCAGGCTGGCCACTTTGTCTTTGTCCTCCACGCTGCCAGGAAGGAGACAGGGACAATACGTCAACGAGCCATCCGTACACATAGAACATAGAATCATCAGAAACTTCTACACAACCCTGGCTCCGTACATAGAACATAGAATCATCAGAAACTTCTACACAACCCTGGCTCCGTACATAGAACATAGAATCATCAGAAACTTCTACACAACCCTGGCTCCGTACATAGAACATAGAAAACGTGGCGAACACTATGCTTTACTTCAATGCGTTTCAATGTTTGGCGCGGCGTGGCGTGATATTTTTCTGATTTAGTAAGCGTTCTGGAGAATGACTAACCCTGTTTTTAAATGTAAACATGCAGCAAACTAAATTCCCTGACAGTCCATGATATGACACATGTCATGGGCATGTGTTATATCAGTTTGGCAAGTTATAAAATGCAATATACTAATTTAAAAAAAGATACAATCCTGCCTGTAATATTTGACTAAATCTGAGTCATTCCAGAAATTCCTTAAGCCTATAAAAGGAATGTTTACTTGTTGGACATGGTCTTTTCCCCTCCACCAGTGACTCACCCAAGCCACACCCACCCCTGGGTGTGGCTTGGGTGAGCGGCGCTCTATGCACTCACAACATTCTCATGTGATGGTACGAGACATCGTCCTGCTCCACCCACGGGCCCTTCTCAAACGTCAGGTACTCGATGTCTTCTGCCACCTGCCAGAAAACACACACACGCGCATGCAGAAACAAGATGGACGCCCAGTGGATGCGCAAATGATCTCAGGGGACTGACCCAAAGCAAGATGTCACTGTTCAGAACTACCCTCTTACCTTTTCCACATCTGCCTCGCTCGCATTGTAAGACAGCACTTCCGAACTTTCACTGGAAGAAACCATCAAGATCAATGTTAGACAGCCATTTGTGATGTTCAAAAAATAAATAAAAGTTAGATAAGAAAGTTTTTCAAGTTAATTTAAAGCCTTCAAAATATACTGTATGGTCTTTCCCCAACAAGAATTTCCAATCTGTTTGGTCTGCATCTGACTTGCAGGACTCACGCGATTCCAGGCAGGAAAGACTTCTTGTAGGAATCCTCAATGCTCTTCAGGTATGGCAGGGATAAATTTTGTAGGTAAGACTGTCCAAAGAAAACAAACATAACACCTCTAATCAAACATGGAGGCTAGTTATTACACTGCAAAAAATGCCCTATCAAATATAAGTGCAAATATATTCATTTTGAGCTTGCTTATGTTTAAAACAAGCTAATTTGGCTGCCAGTGCAGAAAGTGAAATTCACTTGATAAGATTTCTTAAATTAAGTGCAGATCTACTTAATTTAAGTCACTAGATAAGCCATTTATATTATAAACAAGTCCAACTAGATTTAAAATCATTATCATCACACTAAGTTAGATGTTAGTTTTTGCAGTGTAAGAAGCCAGTTAACACTGATTCATGTTGAAACTATTTCAGATTTCCAGAGTTCCTAACAGAACTAATGCCAGGAAATGCTTCAGATCCCGTTTAGAAGCTGCATGAACAGGCCTTATGCGATAACAAGCCGTTGAATGTGGCTCCATTAAACCAAAAGTCTCAAAAAGCAAACCACTCAAGCTTACTTTTGGTTGAGCTCAATTACTGTAATCCTGTTCGAACCCAAAGATTCGGCACATTTCAGAGGCTGTTGAAGCTTTAGTTTCAACTGCAGTGCATTTATTAATTTACTGTTGGTTGGCAAAGCCAGAATGCAGACAAGTGCTTTTATACAAACCATTCTGATGAAAAATGTGCCAATTGAAACCACATTAAAACATCATTTGGGAGATGAACAGGCTAAACCTGAAATGCTCTTCAACATGCTTGCCAAGGCAATGAGTGCGCTGTCCAAATCTATTCAGAAAAATACACGTGCCATCTGGTTTGTAACCCCCCAAAGAAGAATCAAAAACTATCATGGCACATTTTTTAAACTGATGAATTTGAGTTGGAAGCTAAACAAATATTTAAAGCAGTGTGAATATAAAACATTTAGTTGACAGAACTTGGTCTACACAAAAAATAAAGTGGTGAAGTGTTGACAAAGTGGACTTTATCCTAGAACACAACTACACACACACACAAACACACCCACACAATATGTGGTCTTAGCCTTAGTGCCTGCAGGACAAACCCAAGCTGTGTAACAGTATTCTAAGTCATACAAGGAAGTGCAACAAATAGAGAGTAATGCCATGTATCCAAAAAGGAAGGGTATATGTGTATTTACACTGACGTCTTTACGTTTTGAGTATTAGAAACACATTACACTTTATTATGTTTAGTGGCAAGTTTTAGTTATTACCTGAATACACTGTGCGCGCAAGCGTGTGTGTGTGTGTGTTTGCATGTATGCGTGTGTGCGTGCGCACGCACATGTCAGTGGATGCGACAGACTAGCGTTGTCCGTCATTTTGACGGGAATGGTTGTAAATATTCCGTCATACTCTATTTTTTAACAGTCATTCATTTTTTTTACAATAATATGAACTAGGCCTAATTATTAACTCTCTCTGAGTTTCGGGTTCGTCTCCATTTTACACTTTAACAACACAGCTTCGGTTTAGCAGGACAGAATCAGATTGATTTAAAATGAATCCATTTGTAGCTTGGTCTTTTCAATGATATTGTCACTTATAATTCACAGCCAGCCGTAACCGCGACAGTTGACACGCTGTCTTGGTTTTGATGACGCGCTGTGCTGGGGTCGCTCACGTGTGCCTTTGAACTGGCTAGAGTCGGAGGCCACTTGACTCACATCACTGCACCGTAGCGAGGGACGGTGTCTGCACCTTTTTGAGTTCTCAACATAGGATTTGATTGGAATGCCCCGCTTTAAAAACAAGCGTGCCTATTACAAACACTCGCTGTAGTGATGATCACAGCGTAGTTTGATTCAACATGCAATTAAAGACTATGAAATCGCCGTCCTGCTTCAGGACTGGTAGATTTCCCTCAGTGCAATCTGTCAAACTGACAGACGGCCTTCAGAGTTTTCTGTCATTGTTACAAATATTCAGTAAACAATGAAAGATTTCCGGTTAACACGACCTCTGGCGAATGTTTGTATGCGTGTGTGCGTGCGTGCGCGTGTGTGCATGCATGCGTGTGTGTGCGTGCGTGCGTGTACCTTGCCACTCTGTTTCAACCTCTTCTGCACCTCCTCTGCAGGCAGGTCTAGGTAGATGGCCAGGTGAGGGGGGAGGAACTCACAGATGCTGATACCCTTGACCACGTTGTAGTGGTCCACACCTGGGGAGGGGGAGGGGGGTCAAATGGCACTGGCCATGGCGTCTTCTGGCCACTCAAAGCACAGTACAGTGTGCACACAAGTGCACGCACACACCCACACAAGCACGCAGAAGCACGCACAAACACACACACACACAAGCACGCAGAAGCGCGCACAAACACACACAAGCACGCAGAAGCACACACACACACACGCACACACACACACACACACACAAAGTGTACGGCACTGTACTCACACTCTTTCCGGATGTAGCCCTGCTTGTACATGGCCTCCAGAAACACAATGTCGCTGAAGGGGGAGCGCTCTATGATCACGCCTTGGCCTGCCATCACAATCATAATCATAAACATCATAACTATTACAACAAGCGCCACTGTATCAATAATAAACAACCTGGTTAATGACACTACAATGTTATTAATAAACAAAAACAGCTGTTTGCCAGTGTGATGTAATAATAAACAACAACAGCTGTTTCCCAGTGTGATGTAATACTAAACAACAACAACAGCTGTTTGCCAGTGTGATGTAATATAGTACATTTCATAAACAACAGCAGCTGTTTGCCAGTGTGCTGTAATAAGCAACAGCTGTTTGCTGTTGTGATGTAATAATAAACAACAACATCAACAGCTGTTTGCCAGTGTGATGTAATAATAAACAACAACAGCTGTTTGCCAGTGTGATGTAATAATAAAGAACAACAACAGCTGTTTCCCAGTGTGATGTAATAATAAACAACAACAACAGCTGTTTGCCAGTGTGATGTAATATAGTACATTTCATAAACAACAGCAGCTGTTTGCCAATGTGCTGTAATAAACAACAACAGCTGTTTGCTGTTGTGATGTAATAATAAACAACATC
>JAODUK010068304.1:0-16771 GCA_027564635.1 Typhlichthys eigenmanni
TATACATATATATATATATATATATATATATACACACACACACACACACAAATCCCAATACAATGAAGTAGATACTTCCAGACCAGATGAGGAGAACTCGAACACACAATGACAGTAGTGCATCCTGTCAACATTAATCTGTTACCATTTCGTATCCCGTGTCAGCAGGTGCATTGCCTGCCAGCCAGCCTCCATCGACTGGCGGGGTTGCCTCTACCGGGGTTCCTACGGGGAACCCTCTGGAGTTCCTGAGGAACCAGCCTCAGTTCCAACAGATGAGGCAGATAATCCAGCAGAACCCTTCTCTCCTGCCAGCATTGCTACAGCAGCTTGGCAGAGACAACCCACAGCTTCTGCAGGTATAGTACTGTAGCACAAGCAAGATTGTATGCCTTTTGTTATTTGGTTTTTGTTTTAAAGTAACCGCCCACAATGTGAATTTATTCAGAACTCACTTGATTTAACCGGTTTTAAGGTAGCCGGTCTGTATTGATATATATCTTGCAAGATAGATTTTTCTTGTTGTGAAACGTTATTGCAAAGACCATTTCCAGGTCTTCGGTAGGTCGGACCCAAACGCACGACAACTGGGCAGGTTTGAAAACGGATTTATTTGCAGCTTTAACTAAGCAGGAACACGCAACAAAAGAACAATGAACCGATAAGGACGTGAAAAACACAGACGGACTAAAATAGACTAACACGGGGCTGGCCATTGGGTAGGGGTTAACGATAGGCAGGTGTAACTAATGAACAATCAACACTGAATGAAACAGATCACCAGAGTACAGGGCAACAGGCCAAAACACAGAAACAAAACAGAAACACAACAAAAGACAGGGCAACGGTGGCAGATTGTGATTTGTATGCCTCGATATTTTTCACTCCTCAAGCAAATCACACAGCACCAGGAGAGGTTTGTCCAGATGCTGAACGAACCGCGGGCTCGAGAGACTGCTGGAGAGACTGCTGGAGAGACGGCTGGAGAGGGGGCGGAGGCCCAAGGGTCACCGCACACCAACTACATCCAGGTCACGCCACAAGAGAAGGAGGCCATTGAAAGGGTAGGCACAAAGATGTTGGAATAATAACAAATATGGAACATTGTAATGCATTTTAATGGAAGAAAAAAACGGAACGCTAACCGGTCTCTTAATAATGTATTTTGCTGTGGAGGCTGAGGTAAGAAGCGCTCAGACAGCTCAATCTACCGTGGCCTAAAATAAAGTAAATTGAGCTCAAAACAGTTTGCTGCAGAAATGCCGTTGTGGCCTCAGATTGATCATAGGGAATTAATGTAATATTCTCAAAATACCCATTTACGCCCCCAGAGAGATATTATGGTGAAATCCGTGTGCCTACCCACTTGCATGGAACGCTGGATTATTCTGATTTGCATAAAGGGTGAAAAGTCCCCACCTTTCCAAAAAATTGAATGCAGAAGTGCCGACCAGCTGAGCCCTCTCTGTTTTAAATGTAGTTATCTGGTAGGGATATGAAATTCTATTTTCAATGTTCAGAGGGCTTGCTAATGAAGACTTGTACTATAGACAAAAGCAGGTTGTTTGACGTGCGTGTATTGCAGCCTTCAAGTGTGCACTTCCTGGTTTGTACATGGAATTACCATTGTGATTTTTAACATTCTTGCTAGTAGTGTTTTGTTATTTTGGTTTGAAAAACAAAGAGCAATCTGCCCTTAAGGGAGAACAGGGGAGGCAGAAGGCATCAGAAGCCAGAGCTACTCGGTGGAAACTTACCTCCGACACTGACCCATGACTTCCTTGTGTTCTAGTTAAAAGCCCTGGGCTTTCCAGAGGGACTGGTCATTCAGGCTTACTTTGCCTGCGAGAAGAACGAAAACCTCGCCGCCAACTTCCTGCTTCAGCAAACGTGGGACGATGAGTGAACCTGTGATGTGAGGCGGCACCGCTCTGCGAGGGCTACGCAACGTCTTGACACGCCGCTGCTGCACAAGGAGAGAGGAGCTACAGAAAGGAATTTAGTTTATTTTCACAGGACTGCGAGCCGGGTGATTGTGATGATGACGACATGCTGTTTTATGTAAAGCTGTGTTGCTCCACTTCCGTTTTGTTGGTCGTTAACAAGGAGCTTATGTGCAGAGCTATTGTACCTCTGCTGTTATTTCATTACTGAGGCTTCATGCGTCTTTGCAATGGGAAAAGTGGCCTGATTCATATTATTTTAGATCCCGTGTTCAATACACCCAGTGGAAACTTGTGGCCAATTGCCTTTTTCATATACTACACGGTATAAACACATGTAGCTCATTACAGTACATCTTTTAGCACACATAGCTCATTACAGTACATATTTTTAATTTGGGTATGCCACATTGACAATGTTATTAATTGTATATACTGGTGCCCTGTTATAACAGATGACAACAGTTTACAATGACACGCCATTGCCAAAATGTCCTATTGACCCTTTCTACAACCATTTCATAGCAGTGTAAACACAGCTGGTGCAAGTAAATAATGTGTGTGTTTTGATTTAGCAGTTGTGATTAGCAAGTAGTGACATTACTATTAACTAATTATCACTGCTTGCTCATTGGAACCATGCACAGTAGCTAACCCTGCTGTATCACACATCTGTGAAGTCAATCCTTTTGTTTATAGGGATTTTATGTACAGTGCAATAACATTGTTTGCACAAAAGAATCCCGGAAGAATATATCACAGCCCCAATGGAGCTACATGTTTTTCTTTTGGAAAGTACATGACTAAACTGTGTGTGCCACAGTACTAAGATCTAATGAGTCATGGAAGTAATTTTAAGGAATGTTTTTTGCATTATGAATTGGTAAGAAATCCAACGATGAGATCAATTGATTGACTCAACCGATTGAGCTAAGATCAAAATACCTATGGAATCTGAAGCTCCTCATGCCAATTTCTCTGAAAATGTTTTCAGAAGAGACACACTGACAAACTAACATCGGCACTATATAAATGTGTCTAATGACATTTTATTTGAACTCTTCAAAAGACAAACGCCTCCTTTCAATGACTAGAGTGCTCCCTCAGAAGCTCCTATTGGATCATTGCCAAGACTAGTATTCTGTAGTGTGTTGAGGGGAAAACATGAGGACATTCACTAAATTTCATAAGCTAATTAACTTACCTCACCTTTACGCTTACACTGTAAATGGTGGTAAAATAAAGTATAAAATTAAGTTGGTGCACTTGAATTCAGAGGAATTTGAATTTATTTCCTTGTTATAATTGTGCTTTTTACTTTTTAATCAGAGATGTGCTGTTTTAATATATGATTTTGTAGAGCTAGTATTACACGTGTGTTTATGATTTCTGTAACCATCTGTTGCTTTAGATTGTGGGCTTTCCATTTGTTTTAATATATCATATCCTCTATGAATGCTCTAAAAGCCATCACCCTGCCATATCTTATTGTTCAAGAGTTCCATAGCAGCATTCATTTTACAGATAGGGCAATGGCTAAAATATGTAATGTTTGATTAATGAAGTGATCATTTACATGTTGAGTTTGCTCAGAAATTGTCACATTGTTTGTTATGGTTGATAAAATAATTAATCATATAGTTTTTATATAATATATTGAAGCAGAGTTCAAAGAGTGCTAGAAGCCAAACCAAAATTAGTTTTATTTTCTATTTTTGATCATTCTGCTTTTTAGTTCCTTTGTTGTTTTTCAGTTGGAGAGTGCAGGACATTTGTATAATACTGTACATGGGTCAAATAAGTTTAGAAAAAAGATGCACTTTATCGTAACAAAATGCTGAAAAGAATGGTTTGTTGCATGAGTTTGTTAACAGAGGATTATTTAAAGCATGTCAGCTGAACGGAATGATGAATCTACAGGTGTGTTGTGGCTTTGGTTTCAGTTAGGTATTTTTGTTTTGTTGATTTGGATGATTAAAAAAAATTACAACATTAACTACATCACTTGAGGTTTTTGCTGAATAGTTGTGGAAAAACTTCAGCATTGTGTACAATAAATAGCTTTTACAAAGCAGTTACTGTTGGTTGTTAATCATGTACAATATTGAAATACTTTCATTGAAATATACATTTTTAAACAATGATATATGCTACAAATGTTTACTTGTGGCTGCTGTTAGTAAAACAGTAGACATGTATAGTCATAGTAACACTATTATAGTCTAAACATCTAGTAATCTTTTTTTTTAGTTAAAGAAAAATTAAATGTGTCATCGGGTAGGATAGGATGTTTAAGAATCGTATCTTTGTATGTAACTGTTATCACATAATGTTATTGTTGCAAATGCCCTTGTAGGCCAAATGATTCATAATACTGCATGTGTATAGAGACTGCTCTTGGGATAAGGAGCTGGCCATGGTCCCACATCAGCATGGGTTTTCGCCACTGAGGGGAGTATTGAGTTGGGGAGAGAGGGTGTGTGCTGTGTGCGTTCCCGCAGCAACAGGGAAGAGGGAAGATGGCAGCTCTCACATCTCTCACCCAGGTAAGATGCAGCCATATACTTCATTACATTTTAACTTATGCCGAGTTAACACTCTATATCACATCAATTACATTGTGTTTGAACAATGTGTGGGGTTTAGCGTGATGGGAGTTCCATAGTGTAGCTAGGAATAAGAGTCAGATCGTACTACGAGGCCTTTGCATTACCGTTATGTACCATAGCAGGCTTGTTAGCGTTAGCTAAAGTTAGCTAGCTGGTGAAGATTTAATAACAGTTGACGAGATGTCTACGTTGAAGCGAATAGTGAAACAATTTTTATCACGACCTTATTGGCTGCATACTGTTGACAAAATGCACACGTCATGTAATGTACAATGTTAGATGGATACTATTTTGCGTATTTTATAGTATTGTCAGTGCATGAGCAACTGTGATAACGCTCTATGCTGAAGCTACCGGTGGCTAACGGTAACTACATTAGCCCAGCCAGAGGATGGAGATCAATCTTGCGAGGATAACGTGACTTATTTGCTGAAAACTACCCAAACTAAATATCGTATGACTTCTTATGATAGCTGATCTGTCAGCGAAACTGCTAAGGCTACGGTTAACGTACGGATAGTACGTACGGTACCGGTAATCTAGATTCTAGTGGATTGCACAATTCACGTTACGATATAAAAAACTGTGTAGTTTAAATAAATATCCTTACACATGTTTCTGTTTCCCATAGTTGTCAAGTGGGAATCCTGTGTATGAAAGCATTTACAGACAGGTAAGAGGACATTATCCTAGGACAGAGGTCTTCAACCCTGGTCTTGGGGGACCCCTGCCCTGCATGTTTTAGATGGGGGACCCCTGCCCTGCATGTTTTAGATCTCTCCCTGCTCCAACACACCTGATTCTAATGAATGGGTCGTCATATAGCTCCGCAGAAGCCTGAGAACGACCAATTTATGTGCCTGAAAAAGCGAAAATAATTCTATTAGATTGTATACTGGAGTGGTTGGCTGAATGTTGTGTAAAGATTGTATTACACAAATGTGTTTTGCAGTACTCATGGGTTTTTATACAAAAAATTAAAAGATTGTGTAGTGACATGTATATTTTTGCATGTCACAAGGTGGACCCAGGGAACACTGGGAGAGTAGGACCAACAGAAGCTGCCTTGTTTTTAAAGAAATCTGGACTCCCAGACATCACATTGGGAAAGGTCGGTATCAGATCCAGTTCCACTGTATGTTTTTTATTTCACTGGCTGGCTAGCTGGCTAGAGAGGTGTCATGTCACAACTTTTATTAATTCTATTTAAAGCTGCGCAAACACAAATAATCACAACGTAAAACAACACTTTCACACACAAGTGCAGTATATGTAGACTGCAGAGGGAAAGGCAAATGTTGACCAACAGGAAATTGTCGAAGCTCAGTCAGTACCTCCATTAGCAGAGGCAGTAATATGACACAGATGGAGGCAAATGTTCCCTGTGGAAATTGACGGGAAAGCAAAGGATGACAGTCTATTCTAAGTCTCGTCCTGTAATGGAGGAGAGCATGCTTTGCTGTCTCATGCCTGACATCTCTGTTCCTTTAGCGCATACACTTAGAACACTAGACCGTGTTAACACAAATGTATACATTATTTAATTTTTGTTGGTAGGAAAAGATAACTTTGCATTGTATTTTAAACTGCAGTTTTGATAATACAATATTAGTATGTAATAGCATGGTATTACTATAAGTGCTTAGATGTAATATTTCTTTACTCGTTACTGTATCGTTCTTGTCTTCCTTTTCTCGTTTAAAATATTTTTTATTTCTTTCTTAATTTATTTTAAAATTTATTTTAATTTATTTTTTAAGGCCTAATGCTTGCAATATTAGTGTACAGTCCAGACTTGTTTGTTTATAATATACAGTACAAGCATTATATTTATTTGCCTTCAGTTGTTAACCTGCTTTTATGTAGTGCCTTTTTATGCTGATAAGGGAGCATTGCTTTTGCTTGCCCCACCACCAACACATACAGTCAAATAGTTGAAATAGCTTTAGACCTGCTCAAGGGCACCTACACAGAGATAACCTTTGTTTTTGTTTTGTACACCAGATGTGTCATGTTATTGCATTGATCCAACTGTTTGTTACTGTTTTTAGATCTGGGATTTGGCAGACCCGGACGGCAAAGGCTTTCTAGACAAACAGGTAACCAGGCGACTCTCGTCCACTCTCGCAACACTGTTTTGAACTGACTGAGAAGAGAACATGGAGTTTTTTAGGAAACGTGAACACAAGGTTATATCACTCAGAATATAGGGTTAGCCTGTCCTTCCCATGAAAGATGGCTATGCAACATGTTTGTGTGTGATGTTCTCAGTGAGCGAGACGTGCTATGGTGACAGTGACCTTCACTGGCTCTCTTCCTTAGGGGTTTTACGCAGCGCTGAGGTTGGTGGCGTGTGCTCAGAGTGGACAGGATGTCAGCCTCTCCACACTCAACCTTACACTTCCTCCTCCTAAGTTTGTGAGTACAGCTCATGTTAAAAGCTCTAAACAAATGATTTACCTCTTTAAAGAATTAGCAATGAACTTTTTATTTTATTCTTTCCCACTAACGTATGATATAGTTGCATACATTCCAGAAAAAGTTGTCAGTATAAGTATAATGTCTTCCAATAACACAGAATGCTAAATCCCAATGCTAAAACCTTTCACATAACCTATTTCAGGCTTTCCCAACACATTAGTTCTATATGTTGTGGTCACCTGTGTGCCCATTTCCTCGTTTGGTTTTCAGAAGGACACCAGCAGTCCGTCTCTTAGCAACACAGCTCCTGTCTCCAGCGAGCTGCTCTGGGCTGTCAGGGTGAGTCTCCTGTTTTGTGTGTACACTTTGCAGTACACCGTAGAATGTCACCATAATATTTCACATGCGTTTGTTTAATTATTTTAGTTATGTGTTGTATGTCCATGATTATCTTCTTAAAGAAATGTTTTTAGCAGAAGCTGAGGAAATCTATTTTGGAGTGAAAGAAAGACATTTCATTTAAACTGTTTGACCAGCAGGGGAGGTAATTCCCCAACGTATTTCCAAACTAATGTTAATCTGTTCTGTTTATGGTCCTCAACCCTAAATAATACCCTAAATAAAACAGTTATATATTCTGCGTAGTGGAGCTTTCACGGGACTGTAAATAACAGACATACAGGAGATATTGTATCTGGATGATTAGATTTATTATTTTTCATGCTGAAGGCAGTCCTAATCTGCTATGGCTGATTAGTTGACAGGGTGGTACTCCATTCAGGCAATGTTGTGCTTAAGTTTTACTGTTGCCTTTGCCCACAGCCAGAAGAGAAGAGTAAATTTGATGGGATCTTTGAAAGCCTGACCCCAATCAACGGCCTACTTTCAGGAGAGAAGGTCAAGCCGGTTCTAATCAACTCTAAACTACCTCTGGATGTCCTCGGCAAGGTCAGAGCTATTTTAAAGCTTGAAAACATTTTAATTGGTCAAACTGTGATATAGGTAGATACATATGACTGGAAACATTCCATATAAACAGTAAAACATATAATACATAAATAAATAAAATAATATAAATTAATAAATAATGTTCAGAATTGTAAACGACATGACATCCGAATGCCAGATTCTAATGTTAGCGGTTGAAGGGTTTCATACTGCCGTGTTTATCATTGTCTCACAGGTTTGGGACCTCAGTGACATAGATAAAGATGGACATCTGGACAGAGATGAGTTTGCAGTGGTGGGTTTCACATTGTTTGTCTGTTTAATTAATTTGGTGTCGCTACAGCACCATGGCTTTACTGGAAGTTGTCCAGTGCAGAAACTCACAGGGAACAAATCTGATAAAACTATCTAAAAAGGTTTGGTGATTTTGCCTCAAAATGAGGCTACATTTATAATTCCACTACGCATGCGCAAGATTTCACGACACCGACTTTATTAACGGCCGTTAGAAACACAACAGAATCGTCAGAATTCACTGTGTGTAGAACCAGCTTGCTATACAGCCTTGCTTTTCTAGTGTTATTAAGATGCAAAAACTATTTATTTTCAGCGGATATCTTAATTACACTAGCATTATGCTTAAGAAACAGAAATAAAGAATGACAATGTACTTACAAAATATCGCAATTTTCGCTGCCTGTAGCCAACAGCTGGTCATCTCAATTTTATCATCTGATCATTGGGGGTGAACTATCTAATCCCTAATCTTATTAATTCATAAGAAATAATGATCCTCAATAAACATTGTCAGTACATTAACAACTGCAATAACACTTAGATAGCGAGCCACGTATGTGTACCGTCTAATATGGATTAATGGGTTTTGTGGGCGTTCATTTTTCACCTTGCCGGCCGGTAAGATCTTAGTGAAATAAGGAGGTCACATTTCACATAGGCTTTCATTAATTAATTGTACAAAATCTACTTTTAACAATATAAGTAGGCAGCTGATGCATTTGTAATATATTATCCACCTCTTCCATGCTTGTTCAAAGACAGACCATCACAACTGTAGGAAAAACCTTAACTGAGCGCTTACGTCATGGATGTTCTTCCAAATGTCAAATTTTTGCGTTTCAGAATTCTCCCATAGAGCTCCATTAATTTAAGACGCATGTCTCCTCTATATAATGTCTCTGGTTTCAGCTACATCTATAGTACATGCACCAGTGTTTTCCCAAATTCCACAAATTACTTCTCAAGGTCGAAAAGCGAGTTGATTTGTTCTGTTAACAGCAGTTTAACAAACGTCCTGTTCTTGTTCATAGGTAGCGGTGTGTATGGGGGTGTTCTAATTTAGAATTATAATAGACATGGCTTCATGAAAACTGTGCTGTTTGTGTAATTCATATTCATAGGTGGGTTAAAATGTTATAAAAGCGTTATAAATTTGAATTATGTAGACAATCCATCCAAGTGTGTTCCGAAACAAATGTCCGAACCTTTATTTTTTATGCTAATTTGAACGCCCCCTCTTCCCAGGCCATGCACCTGGTGTACCGGGCTCTGGAGAAGGAGCCGGTCCCTGCGATCCTCCCCTCCTCCCTCATCCCCCCGTCCAAGAGGAAGAAGAGCCTGGGCTCCCTGCCTGGCTTGGGGCCCGGCCTGCCCGCCAGCCCCCCGCCGCCGAAGGACTCCCTGCGCTCCACCCCCTCTCACGGCAGCATGAACTCCCTCAACAGCACGGGCAGCCTGTCCCCCAAACACTCACTCAAGGCTGGCCAGGTACAACACACACACACACACACACACACACACACACACACACACACACACACACGTACATATGCAAAGGTGTGGTCAGCTATTGTAAGCTAAATGTCTCCTCGCATTTTGCTAGCTTGCCGTTGTCTGTGGATGCTGGAAAAATAATCTGGTACTTCTACACAGCCCTGGCTCCGTAAATGGGAACATAAACAAAGTGGCGAACACCGCTCACAATAACAATGCCGCTTGGCTTCGCAGTGTGGGGCGGAGCATCTGAGGGAGTTTGTTTTGATTTGAGCTTGAAGTTAGCAAGTGTTCTGAAGAATGACTATCCGTACGTTAAACCGGTATACAGGCCACGCCCCTTTTTGGGGGATAGAAATGACACTCGCCGTAGAACTCAAGGTTAATAGCAGTAGAAAACCAACTGATTGTTATAATGTTCGCAGTAGGCATCGGATGTACACTACTCGCATACAAAATTCTAAACATTTCTGGTTAGAGTGGAGGAAGGATAACCGCTAGCTACCGGCAGCAAATACAAATGTAATTTTTACTAGTTTCTTGGAAAAAATTTAGTTTTTCATTGTATTGTTCAACATATAATTCATTGCGAGTATTTAAAAAAAATTTTTTATACAAATTCCTGATGTTGAAAAAACACAACGACTCGTTTAGCATAGTAGGCTCTACCGGAGACTCGCCAGGAGGTTAATAGTCAGTATACTTTAAAACGGCAAGGTGCTGCCGCACTTTCTAAACTTCCTTTCTTTATCTTTAGTAATTTCTTCCTCTATTCTGTCTTTCTCTTTCATTCTTTATATCTTCAATTCCTTCCTTCTTTCTCAGCACGCGGTAAACTGGGTGGTTCCGCTGGCGGACCGCAGTCGCTACGACGACATCTTCCTGAAGACAGACGCCGACATGGATGGTTTTGTGAGTGGACTGGAGGTCAAAGACATCTTCATGCACTCGGGCCTTCCTCAGAACCTCCTCGCCCATATATGGTACGGGCCGCGCTAGCACGTGGCGTTAGCGTCAGTTTGCGTCAGTTCGCCGTCTCATTGGTGAAACGCGGAAACAGATACAGCTAGCAGATAATTGAACCACCTGGGACCAAATCACGCTCTGCGTTGGCTTTGCTAATGCGACAGCACTCCTTGTGATGGATGGATGGATGGATACATTCTTCAGTTAATGAGCTTTCGTGGTGTAACTTTATCTGTATTATTCCCTGTGTTCAGGGCCCTGGCTGACACCAGGCAGATGGGGAAGCTGACACGAGAGCAGTTTGCCCTGGCTATGCACTTCATCCAGCAGAAAGTGAGCAAGGGCCTGGATCCTCCGCAGGTCCTGACTGCTGACATGATCCCCCCGTCGGAGAGGGGGACTCCTGTACCGGTGAGCTTCACCCACAAACATGAGGGCATGCTTTAGTATTTAGCTCTTACAATCAAAGACGCACACAGACTTTTTGAGCCCACAAATATATCTTCTTTTGAATTAAAATGTAATTATATTTATATTTAAATTGTTACTTTATCTTTAGCTTTATATATTTATCTAAAATTGCTAAATATGTGGCATGAACTAAAGCATACAATTATAAAAAATATATTAACCATATCTGCAAAAAAAAAGAACTCTAAGCTTACATTAAATATTTTATAAAAGTAGATTAAAATAATAGAAAATCTCGACACTGTCATTAAGTACCTGCTCACCCCTCGACCACATTTGGGTGTTCCTTTGAAAACCATTTTACTACATTGTGTAGCATTGACTGACTGTGTCTGTTTAGACCCTCTCCGGCTACATGACTCCAGTAGGATCAGAGATTGCTGCTGTATCGGAAATGAGAAGGGTGAGTTCCTTTACAACAAAAACTAAAGGCTTTTGCCACAGCTGCCTGTTCTCTTAGCAGGACAATACGAAATGTTCCACAGATGGAAAAGATCTGAGTCAATGATGTACTGCCTTCTCGTGGTCGTTAATGGTCGTCCATCGCCGATGGTTGACAGACATCACAATGTTGAGCAGGCATCGTGTTTTATTTCTAAAAAGTTAACAGAAAGTGGCAAACTAGCCAGACTGTTATAAATATCTACTGAAACTTTGCATGCAATGCACTATAAATACGTTAGGCGATTAGGCTGCTCGCCTCTCTCTCTCTCACGCGAACACACACACAGGCCTTCTCATGCCCTGGCTGTATTAATCTGCATTACCGAAATATAAAGTATGTTAACGTAAACTGTAAATCTACCATGCATCACTCTGCACCTGGTAGAATAATGCGTCCGTTTATTTATGATCCCCTAGACCCAGACGCTGTTGGGTAAGATGGGCAATGCAGTCAAATCTATTACGCTAACGTAATGCTAATAACAAAATTGGTTGACTGCTTACTCACTTCACTGTAGCCTACCGTGGTATTGTTCGCTAGCTGTTTTGTTAGGGTCCGTTGCGCACGTCGGCAGTGTAGTGTATTCCATGCACACGCACCATTGTCCGTCTATCCATCTCTGAATGACTCTTCATGTCAGTCATAGGGGCCTCTACGGCACATCTCTACTGCCTGTCACTCAGTACACTCTTCTTCTATCTCGTCTTACCACTTAACACTTCTGATGTTGTTTTCACTCTTCCCTTCATTCTCTTGACTCTCTCAGGCTATAATGTTCAAGCTGTGGGTAGGTATATTTTGTTAAATGCACAAATGCTTTCAGTGGCTGGCTAGGCGACTAGAAAGCATTTTTGAGACATTGGTGCTCATTGGTTAGCCTTTTAAAGAGAAGGTTCAAATAGTTAGAAGCCACTTCTTGTAATCTTTAACATCCGACTTGCGGTCATTTCAACAGCAAGAAGGCCACAGGGATGTTATAAAGTTAGGGAACAGTGTGCAATGTTACTTGTTTTTAGAGAAACACCTTAATTCCTCAGTTTGTTGGTGTTTCACACCAAATTACACTTCCTGAGGCTAATGTGTGCTGTCTGCCAGGCTTCTAAAAATCCTGAACCTTATGTCAGCCATTATGGTGGCTCTCATTTCCTACACCTGCCGGTCCAGTCCTCTGTGGTGGTCCTGTTATTGCCCAGTGGTGGCTCTCCTCTGTCTGTGACTGCTTCCTTTTGCTTTACCTAGGCGTGGTTGGTGTGGTCTCGAGCGCTCGCCGCTGCAAATATAAACTAGACTGCTCTTTCTCTAATCGTCTTTCCTGTTGTACCCTTGTCGTCATTGTGTTCTCTCTCTCTCTCTCTCTCTCTGTCCCTTTTAATGTCTCTCATGATCTCCTCTCTCCTCTCACTACAGGACAGTTCAAGCTCAGTGGGCTCAGGAGAGTTCACAGGCATCAAGGAGTTGGATGACATAAGCCAGGAGATCGCTCAGCTACAGAGGTAACGGACAACATAAACTAGACTTGTTTTTTTTTACTTTTCTGTTTTAACCTGCAGGTTGGATTGGTTCTTATCTGCTTCAGGCTTTAAGTCTACAGTGGATAGTGACAGCTCTAAGTAGTCCAACTACTAGCTAGTCCAACCTGAAATATTACTTGGTCACACCTTTAGTAGAAAGTGAACAGAATGCTTTAGTGTTGTGGTTTTATGATGTTTCTTTCTCCTTAAATGTCCTGTAATTGCCACCACCGTTCGTCAGGAAAGCTTTTGTTGTCTGTTTTGTAAAGCAGGCAGCCTACATCATTCTTTAGTTTGTCTTTTTTGACTTGTTTTGTTATAGTGTCATACTAGATAAATGATAGGCTTAATGCTTTAAGCATGGATTTAATGACTTTATGATAAAGTAATACTTAGTGACATTAGTGCAGTATATTATGCTCCACTGGTTTGGTAACACCATTTTATATGCTTACTGTAGGTAGGCAAATGCCTAAATAATAAATATACAGTAAAACTGTACTTCATTTAACAAATGTAAGCTCAAGTAAAAAGGTTCTGGCTAATCTTCTAAACCAGTAGTTTGAGGTTGAGTTCACCGTGATAAAATGCACACTCAAAAACTAAAACTAAAACAATGACAGGCTGGACCTCGTCTGCACTCCCTCTGCCCAGCATTTCTTTTTGACGTGTGTATTTTATCCAAATATTTTGTTTTGTTCACCATTTACTCTCCACGCTGCATCAGCACTCTGGCATTTACCCAGTGGAATGCCCTCAGGTAAACAGACCAGCCCCTGAAAATCAGCAGGCTGGCGTTCCGTCAACATGCACCAGATCCACTGACTACACACACTTAGCTGATGCTAGCTAACGCACTGCAAAGTACATTGTTTATGTATCATGTCTTTTATTTTGGGAGGGTATTCATCTTAAATGTCTACAACGATTTAAAATGTTTGGTGGTTCTCTGTGGCATTGTAGATTTGACGGAATGCCAGTCTCTTGTTAGTTAACGTCACGTTGATGAGCTAAGCTACAGCAGTGTATTTTCTACCATTGACCAAAGGACCTGCGTGTGTGCGTGCGTGTACATTATAGGGAGAAGTACACTCTGGAGCAAGAAATCAGAGAGGCAGAAGATGCTATCAGACATAAGACTGTGGAGGTACAGGTGAGAGAGCTGGCTTAGCACAAACATTTATCTGTACACTTATATTTTATTTTCCCAGGTATGGTTTTGACTGTTGTGGTTCCAGCAGTGGTTGTTCTACAGTATGATAAGCTATATTGTTTGTTGCTCCCCTGTTCCAGCAATGGCTGTCCTCCTGTATATTAAGGTACACGCCTGTTCTTCCCCTGTGCTCCAGGAGATGCAGCGCGATCTGGACAGAGAGACGGCCAATCTGCAGGAGCTGGAGGCCCAGAAGCAGGATGCTCAGGACCGCCTGGAGGAGATGGACCAGCAGAAACACAAACTGGAGGACATGCTGGACGAGGTCCGCATCAAATGCCAGGAGGAGTCGCAGATGGTAAGGCAGGACTGGAGGAGAGGAGTGGGGGGAGGTGGAGGAGAGATGAGGAGAGTGGAGGCTTACCCCGGAATTCCACTCGGAGCGTTCCGTTCTGAGAGGACGGAACAAACCCACGTCGGAGCCGGAACGCTGCTCACACGCGCCAGGTGGAGCCCGGCAATAGAACTGCTGACTGAAGCTGGGACTAAAGATTTAATCTTGGCGCTTCCATGGGAATCCTTTGAAACCACAATGTGTGGACACAATTGGGGCCAAAGGGGGTGTTTTATCCATCCAGCCATCTTCATCCACTTATCCATAGTTGGGTGGCGGGGTTTTAATGCATTTTAGTTATTTTATTTTAGCCTAACGCCTGATTTCCACCAGGCATCACGTCTTCTTCACTGCATCCTGCCCCACCAGCAGCGTGTCAGAATCGGAGAGTCTTGTTGTGTTTTCGCTGAGTTTCCATAGCAACAAACCACCGAAATTATGAGTTCTGTCTGATTGGCACTTAGTCGCTTTCAAAAGCGTCCCTGAAGCGTCCCCGTCAAAAAATGTAACTACCGTCTATTTTTAGCGGAGCCATGTGGAGAGCCGCTCCTGGGCCGCTCCTGAGACGCTTTGGTGGTTCACTTGCATTGAAAAGAGCTCCGTGACGAAGCCGGAACGCGACAGAGCCCGGGTCCTCCACGGGCGGCTTACATTTAGTTTGCATTTGCGGACTATACCATTAAGGTGACAGTACATAATTAAATTCAACCCTCTCCCTAACTGTCGACCATTAATTTCAGCAAAATAATCCAATAGCCAATCTGTATGAGGTGACCGGGACGTTTAGAGGGCAATTTGGACCATTTCTCAGCCACTGGTTGTCACTTTTCCTCACTGTTAGACTAACTGTAGTGCTTTTAGGGTGGGCCAGAATATTGAAATGCTTGAGTTTCTCTCTTACATCTCTCTCTCTCTCTCTCTCTCTCTCTCTCTGCCCCTCTGCCCCTCTGCCCGGTCCTCCAGATCTCCACTCTCCAGAGCCAGATCCATTCCCAGGAGTCAGACCTGCAGAGCCAGGAGGAGGAGCTGAGCCGGGCCAAGGCCGACCTGGGTCGCCTGCAGCAGGAGGAGAACCAGCTGGAGCAGAGCCTGGCGGCAGGCAAGATCCAGCTGGAGACCATCATCAAGTCCCTGAAGGCCACCCAGGACGAGATCAACCAGGTAGGGCTCGGCTGGCGACATGGGAAGGGAGTGTGTGTGTGTACGTGTGTGTGTGTGTGTGCGTGCGTGCATGCGCTCCCATCTGCTTGTCTTATGTGTGCTCTCATCTTCACGCGTGCACACTTGTATACCAGTGGTTTTGCTTTCAGTACCACCAGTCACCAGCAGAAGGCACACTAGCGCTGTGTGTGATTACAGTACATTCTAACCTCAAATGTCACAGTGTAAGTGAGCTCTAGCATGTTGAATGTGTACGTTCTATAGTATGAGCTGCTCTCTGTCTTTGTACAGTCTGTAATAATAACACGCGCTGCCAGATGTGAGCGTGTATGCAATTCACACACACACACCCACACATGTGTTAAATTCACCTTGTACAAACAAGTTTGATATGACGTGTACGTGATATAGCCTCAGTTAAGTTGAGGTCCACACTCCGATGCAGATCATATCACCTGCATCGGAACTGTGTGACCACACACACACACAAACACACACGTGCGCACGCCAATACCACAGAACAGTGCTACAGTCTACTCTCTGGCACTAGTCACAGAGGGTCACCCAGAGGGGTTAAGGAGACCCGGCGGCCAATCGTTTCCTCATGCTCACCTGCAATAATATCCGTCTCTATTGGTTCCAGCAATGTTCACGTTGATTTCCCTGAGCCTCGGGCAACTGGAGTCATGACACGGTCCTCCTGGCATGTTTAGATGTTTGATTAGCCTCGTTCACTTTATTATATTTAATGTATTCACTTTACCTAGTGGCCTTGTTCACTTTATGTTTATTATATTGAATATATTCACTTTACCTAGTGGCCTTATTCACTTTATTATATTGAATGTATTCACTTTACCTAGTGGTCTTATTCACTTTAAGTTTATTATATTGAATATATTCACTTTACCTAGTGGCCTTATTCACTTTATTATATTGAATGTATTCACTTTACCTA
>JAODUK010068315.1:0-16770 GCA_027564635.1 Typhlichthys eigenmanni
ACCCACCAATCATGTGTACAGCGGAGGCGAGTTTTTCGGCCGCCGTCGCTCAGTTCCATCAGGCGGCGGCGGAGTTCAGCGGCTTATGGGCTGGCGGGCTCTCCGCTAGATCTCCGGCGGAGAGCTTGCGAGGCCTCCCTCCCACTCCAACATCGGCCACGCCGGGCGGCAGCACTACCTCCTTCGGCTCCCCCGCAAGGGCGGAGTCGCCGCGGTCGCTGACGAGGTCCGGATCAGGGGACGGCGCACGTGTGTCTCCGCCGCCTCGGTATCACAGCACTCCTGGCTCCCTCGGGCCTTTTCTCCGGCAGGCAGAGAGATACTTCACTGCTGGATGGCTCGAGGGAGACCAGTGGGCGCGGCACACGGTGTTGCTGTTCTCCGGCCGGGCTCTTCAGTGGGCCGCGGCGGCTTTATACCACCAGGGGGTGCAGCTCGTTGAGCTGCTCTGGGCTGTGTTTGGGCATGGTGAGTCTCGCGTGGGTACAGGCGAGCCTGCCCACCAGACCACAGGGGCTCACGGGTCCGGGTTGGTAGGGGGCTGCGCCGGGGGTCCGCCAGAGCCGCCCCGCGTCGGAGGTTCGCTGGAGCCGCCCCGCGTCAGGGAGTCGCCGCTCGCCGAGGGTCTGCCGGAGCCGCCCCGTGTCAGAGAGTCGCCGCTCGCAGAGGGTCCGCCAGAGCTGCCCCGCGTCAGGGAGTCGCCGCTCGCCGAGGGTCCGCCAGAGCCGCCCCGCATCGGAGGTCTGCTGGAGCCGCCCCGCGTCAGGGAGTCGCTGCTCGCGGAGGGTCCGCAGGAGCCGCCCCGCATCAGGGAATCGCCGCTCGTCGAGGGTCCGCCGGAGCCGGCCCGCGTCAGGGAGTCGCCGCTCGCCGAGGGTCCGCCAGGGCCGCCCCACGTCAGGGAGCCACCTCGCGCCGGGTGTCCACTGGAGCTGCCCCGCGCTGGGAGCCCGCTCCATGCCAGGGGTCCGCCGGAGCCACCTCCGCCGCTGGAGCCCGAGGCCTGGCCGTTGCCACCGCCGCTGGAGCCCGAGGCCTGGCCATGGCCTCCTCCACCACCTGGGCCGCATCCTGGTCCCGCCTCCGGGCCGCAGCATGATCCTGCCTCCGGGCCGCAGTCGTCCTGCGTTGGGAGTCCGCTCCACGCCAGGGGTCCGCCGGAGCCGCCCTGCGTCAGGGAGCCACTCCCCGCCGGGGGTCCGCCGGAGCCGCCCCGCGTTGGGAGTCCGCGCCACGCCGGGGATCCGCCGGAGCCGCCCCGCGTTGGCAAGCAGTGCCACGCCGGGGGTCCGCCGGAACCGCCCTGCGTCAGGGAGCCGCTCCACGCCGGGGGTCCGCCGGAGCCACCCCGTGTTGGGAGCCCGCTCCCCGCCGGGGGTCCGCCGGAGCCGCCCCGCATCAGGAGGCTGCCTAACGCCAGGGGTCCGCCGGAATCGCCCCGCGTCCTTCAGCCGCTCCACACCGGGGTTCCACTGGAGCCCTCCTGTGCGGGCAAGCCGCGCCACACTGGGGGGCCGCTGGATCCGCCGGGCGTCAAGGAGCTGCCGCTCGCAGGAGGCCCGCCTCCTTGCGTCAAGGAGCCGACCCGCCGCGGGCTCTGGCCGCGTGCCCGAACGCCAGAGGGGTTCCGCCTCCGCCACTGGCTCTGGCCGCCTGCCCGAGCTCCACCGAAGCTCCGCCACTGGCTCTGGCCGCCCGCCAGGGCTCCGCAACGATCAAGCCCTGCCCGAGCGCCACAGGGTCCCCGTCTCCGCCGCTGGCTCTGGGCGCCTGCCAGGGCTCCGCAGGGGTCCCGCCTCCGCATCTGGTTCGGGCAGTTGGCCGTCGGAGGGACTCCGCCATTGGCCCTCGGTGTCCGGAGGGTGGAGGTCCTGCACCGGCGAGAGGCGTCGCCAGGAGGCGTGCCTTGGGGGGGGGGGGGGGTACTGTGACGCTCCCTTGGTCTCGCGGGTGGGGTACAGCGGGGGGAGGACCGCCTGCATTCCCAGCGCCTCACACCCACACGTGCGATCAACCGATTGCCGTCAGCCATGTGGGTGTGAGGGCATATAGGCTGGTGACTGCTGGGAGTGGGTGTGGGTTATTGTTTACGTTTCCTGGATGTACCTGTTTCGTTGATGTTCACGTTTCTGTTTACGCTTCTGTTTCATGTTCCTGTGCTACGTGACTGTACGCCGTTTCTGTTGGTTTTGTGTTGGCTTTCTGTTTTATTAAAAGACGAGCCGTGAGGCTCGTTGCTTCGGCCATCAGTGTGTGTTTTTCGTCCGTCTGCCCTCGCTTCGCCCTGTTTGGCGTAACAAATATGTAGAAAATGTGGTTATAAAACATTAGAAACCACCTTCCAGAATGAATCCTGTTTCAGATCAGTGGGGGATGTCTTTGAACTTGAGTATAATTACTGGTGACACAGAAGCTTGGTGGTTAAGCGTCTCTTCACAGCAAGACATCATGAATTTGTGCTGATTACCACCAGAGGGGTCACTAAGCATTGCCGTCCTCATCTACACTTGCTTTTATGTGGATAAAACAGCCATAACATGCAACTAAACACATACAGTAGAACTTGTCTGTGGTAATACCTGTAACGTTTCACTCAAACTGAACAAAACACAGGATGGGAACAAATGTACAGGTTTAAAAAAAAAAGAAAGAACAGCCACACAAGCAATTATCCGCAAGGGGGAAAAGAACAGAAGCACAATATAAGCACGCAGGCTGATTATAGAACACAAAACTGGTATGAACACAGAACGAGAAGGGGAAGGGCTGCCACGACGCCTTGGGCGGTGTTTATCACCCCGACGTCGCAGCGCGCCAGCAAGAGGACGGCCTGATCACACCCCCGGACCTTGGTGTGACAATAGCGTTTGCATGGCATTTGAACGTTAGTTTCTTGTAACTGAATAAACACAATTGTGGCTAAAGTGTTTGCCATTTATAGTTAGGCCTATTATCAAACACTTAGCATAATTAAATAGGATACTGTTTCCTATGTTTAGCAGGTTGGCCATATCTCTAATCCTGTCCTTGTTTATACACTGCTCAAAACATTAAGGGAACACTTAATCATCACAATAACACCAGTCATGTCAACTTCAGTAAATCAATTTGTCCAGTTTGGAAACACATATTGTGAATCAATGTTACCTGCCTGTTTCCTAGCAAATACAAGTAACACTGGAGATGCAACAGCAGGACAACCTCCAAAAAAAGGACTGGTTTTGGGTGGAGCTGTTGGATGCATGCAATAACTCTATGCCCATATGGGCCCAAGTGCCTTGGGAGACCCAGGTTTGAATCTTTCCCAGTCCTTCCCTATATCTCTCTCCCACTAGTTTCCTGTTTGTCTTCACTGTCCTGTCTCATGAGAAAAGGCAATAAAAAGAAGAAAGGAGTGGTTTTGTAGGTGGTGGCCACAGACAACTGCACAGAAATGAAAGAGTCTTGAGACGCCATGGTGAACATCATCCAGCCTGACCCGTTTGGTGGTGGGTCAGTGATGGTTTCCACATGCTAACCAGTGGTACCCTGACTGACCGGGATGAAGTCTTCAGAGCAATTGTCAGACATGTACACTGGTGCAGTGGGCCCTGGGTTCCTCTGGTGCATGACCATGCCTGGCCTTATGGGCCTTATGTGGTCAGTGTGTGTAGGCAGCTCCTGGATGACGAAGGCATTGATGCCATTGGCCCTCCTGTTCCCCAGCCCTGACTCCAATAGAGTCATATTTTTTAGTCAACTTTAGTCCTGATGACAGTAATGAAGCTGAGCACCCTCACTTATGTCAAGTCTCTCTCTCAGAAGGAACAGCAAAGGGAGTCTAGTGGCAGACTGTTTGTAACTGTATTGTGTATAGAGATCCACTACCATGTGACGCTATTAGCATTCTCCTCTGCTTGAAATTGATTTCCTATTAAACAATTATACATCCAGACGTCAACACAAAAGCATTGTGGCTCTAGTACTGTGCTTGATTGATTGATGAGTACAGATAGCAACCAGGAGAGGGCGCTCCAGTTAAAGAAATATAGTATCAAGCTATGGGGCAAATGTGGTTCTATGCGGATGGATTTGACGAAATTGTCTTTTCTCATCAGAATAGGCAGAGTTTGTGAAATACAGCAGAGTTTGTGAAATACAAGATTTTTTTTTTTTTAAAAGACTACATTTTAGAGATTGTTGTGATATGTGGTGGATGTCAGATGCGATCTGGTTTCTCAAATCAGCCAAGGACATGAGCTTTGTATGATCTGTTATCCATGATAATACATTTATCATATCTCATTTGTTAAAATGGCGACAGATCAGTTCTTGACAAGTAGCCTTGAACATATTATCATGTAGATCCCATGTGACATGAATGATGCATTGTCTCAAGTGTGGAGGTTTTGTGGTGATGGACTTCCTGTTTTTCACTGTCATACTTGCAGGCCAGCAGCCCACATTACCATTTCCGTTTAGCAGGCCGTACACAGTATGCAAACCAAGTGCTGACATTATTTGGTATAGGCTATATGGAAAACAAACACATCATTATCAACTGCAAAATATCTACTGTGCCATTTGAACATGATACCTAATCGCCTGTATCTTGTATGCTGATATATAGGATTGAAGATTGTTGTAAAGTGTGTCTGGTTTCATTTCCCAGTATGTTTATCCAGCATTGATGTTATACTTGAGCAAACAAATCTATCCAGAAAGTAAAGGGCACCATTCTGCTCAGAATAATGCAATATAATACAATACAATCATACAGAATAATACAATGCATTTTAATCTGCTGCAGCAATTGCAAATAATAAGATGTTATTGATCCATAAGGTTCAAATCAGGCTGATTCATTTTATGTATTATGTTCAAAAGGTTTCTCCTATCACATTTTGTAAATATCAATATTGCTAGTTTTATCAATATTGATAGTTTGAGTCAGTGCTCTTTGCTTCTATGGGGGAACATAAAGAATTGTAACATCTTTAAAGAAGTGTTAAAGGACATGTGCAAGCCAAGTGACAGGTCATCAAACTGCTGATGTTCTTGCTATAAGCTATTGGAACAGTTTTGAGACATCTTATTCAAATCAAATAGTCTTCATTATTCTTTGCTGAAGCTTGATAAAAAACCCTTAATGTGAATCAGGTGTGGGAACAGGGAAATATAAACATGCAGGACAGTGAGTCACAAGGACCAGGGTTGGGAAAACACAGTCAATTTCAAAGTCTTTCCAAGGTTAGCTTCCTTCTGGGAGCTGATGTCCATCATTGAGTTAAATGTTACAGTGCACATTACAAAATGTGCACTGAAATTATGGACATCTGCGTGCCAGTGGTCAGTACACCAGTGAGGTGGCACAGGGAGGATGTGCGCCACCCCTGGGTACAACTCAGACACCAGGTACAGTACATGTATGCATGCCGTTGTGAAGCATGAGGAGGTAATGTGATGGCGTGGGGGTGCTTTGTAGTTAATCAGCATGATTACCACAGCATTGTGCAGCAACACCATAGCATCTAGTTTGTGCTTAGTGGACCATCATTTGTTTTCCAACAGCACAATGACTCATAGCCTGACTCCGCCGACTATTATAACTCAAATTTAATTTGAGATTATAGTCTGGAAACCCTGTTCACTTTAATGTGTGCACAGCCGCCCTGCTGGCGGCCAATCAGGGTGGGTTCGTGAGAAGATGTTGAAGTCAAGCTTATTTCTAAATGGTGGTAGAGCTAGATGAGGCGATACAAACAGTTGTAGCAACGTTGAATGCTATCTAATAGATTCAAAATTAACCAGATGTCACATCATCCACCCCTTACCTGGTTTGCCTCGCCGGAGTGTGTTCGACTGGCGGCGTTTCGCCAATGTTCCCAGCGCCCCACACCCACACGTGCAATTGGCTGATCGCTTCCAGCCGTGTGGGCTGAAGGGTTCCTTTATGTTTAGTGGGATATTGTTTGCTGATTGCTGGATGTATTGTACACACGACTGTTATGCGCTTTGTTTTGCATTGTAGTAGTTAAGTTTGTATTCAGGTACGTCTGTTAAACGCTGAGCATTGCCTCGCTGTTCACAAGAACCAGTGTGGTCAGTCTGTTCTGCACTCGTCTCACCCAGTGGCGTGACACCAGAGGTCTACGCCCCGGCAATGACTTTGAACATTTCCCAATGGAGCCATTAAGTAAAAACCCCATGAATTTCACATATATTTCACAAATAAATCTAAGCAAATGTGGAAAATGCACATGTGAAACAAACATTTATTCATTAGAATGAAGTCTTCTAAATATCAAAAACATCAAATCAGTAACATCAAGTACAGCTCAACACATTCAATCTAACCAGTTTGAGATAGCAGAGTATTACAAAGAACAATTTAAAGGCCATTTTAATTTAAATTGTAACTGCACCATAACGTGTTTTTTGAGCTGTAAAGTATTTGGACTGATCTGTGATGAGACACGTCAATGCTGGTGTCATGGTCGTATATTCCATTTGAACATTGGGGGGAGGGGGGGGGGGGTGGATATAAAACAGGGGCAAAGGCACAACCCATAGGAAATGGTGAATAACAGGAATAACAATAATATGATAACTGGAGTAGTACAATGAAGTATGCTATCTAAATGCTAGATGAAAAAGATAATATAAAATATGAGTAATATAATACATAATATATTAATATTACCCATTAGTGTAATGTCTCGTGATCCTGTTCTAGTCCTGTCATGCTCAGTGTTTACCTTGTGTGTCAGACCCGTGTTTCTCTCACTCCCTGCCCTGTGTGCCTAGTGTCGTTAATCCCACCTGTGTCTGGTTAATCCTGTCTCATGTGTTGCACCTGTTCCTCGTTGTTGTTGTCCAATGGTCTGTCTTGTCTTCCTGTATATAAACCCTCTTTCTTTTGTCTTTGTCGGTTATTGAATTTAAATGTGTCCATGCTGATCGTCCGTGTCGCTACCTCGTTGTTTTGGAAGCTGCCTTCAATTACACCTCTTTGTTTTGACCCCTTTTGCCCTGAGGCGCCTTTTTGGTTCTTGCCCTTCTGCTGAGCGTCACAACGAGGTAGAAAAAATGTCCACCCCCTATTCACAAAATGAATACAGTTACACCAGGCTAAATAATCCAAAACACACCTGCAGAATATATATGGACTGTTTGACCAAGAAGAAGGGTGATGAAGTGATCACATGACATGACGCGGTTGGATTGGCTTGAGATGATTTGGACTACACTGTTTATTTGTTGTATGAACTCCTTCCAGATAAATTGGAAAGTATTCCAGGTGACTACCTCATGATATACTGTATAATGGTCATAAGCCCTGGTCCTGGGGACTCACTGGCCAGCTTGATGTACATGTCTCCCTGCTCCATCACACCTGACTCAGTTATCAGGCTTCTGCAGAGCTCGGTGACAACTCATTAATCAACATACCTAACATACCTAATAAACCTAAGCACAATGTATTTCTCCGTAAACAAAATGTTCGGTAACACTTTATTTGAAGTTTGTTAATTAAGACTGACATAACACTGTCATAACCATGACACAACACTTGTCATGAACATTAATTAATGTTTATGACTGTTGTCATTAGCTGTAATTCGGTAAATAAAAGTCATGTTTAATGTCAAGTTGACATTGTTTGGGATCTGTCTTTGTCATGACAACGTGTCATTGCCCAAGACCACATAACCTGTCATTGTCTTTGTCATGACAACTTGACATTATTGAAGGCAAAATAACCCATTGTAATAAAGCTTTATGACATATTTGTGACAAGTGAAAATGTTACCACTGTAGTTGAGGTAAAGTAAAATAGTCATGACACATTTAGAAACACATTTTACAGTGTCATACAATGTAATGACATCTTAATGACAAGTCACAACTTTGTTTAATGTCACGTCATCATGACATAGACATTGATGGGTTATTTTGCCTTGGATAATGTCAAGTTGTCATGACAACGACATTGACAGGTTATGTCGTCTTGGGGACATCAAATTTGGTGTGGAGGAACTTGACTGGCCTGCAGAGAGTCCTGACCTCAACTCGATAGAACAACTTTGGGATTAATTAGAGTGGAGACTGCGAGCCAGGCCTTCTCACAAATGCATTTCTAGAAGAATGATCAAAAATTCCCATACTCCTACTCCTCCACCTACTCCTAAACCTTGTGGGCAGCCTTCCCAGAAGAGTTGAAGCTGTTATAGCTGCAAAGGGTGGGCCAACTCCATTTTAAACCCTACAGATTAAGAATGAGATGTCATTAACCTTCATGTGCATGTAGAGGCAGGCGTCCAAAAAACTTTGCAATATAGTGTATATACAATTGTCCATTACAGATAATACTTTGAAATGTGTTATTATAGTGGTTTTAATTGCTACAGTCAACAATGTTGTAAAGCAACATAGGATTGTCAATAGTTCACGGTGCTGGTATACAGTATGCAAGAAGTGAGGATCAATGGTTGGGCATCTTTACTGACTTCACACCAGCTAGAAGGCATAGAAGGCATGGTGGCATGTATCCCAGTTGTGACTTCCCACCTCCAACTAATGTAGAAAGCAGCATAAAGAGACCGTAGGGGACATTTCACAGGGTACTCAATTGTCTTGTGACATTCTGTAACAATCCTTCTATCACATGTGCACGACACCAAGGCTGTGTGTTGTAATAGATAGGCCTGAATATTAAGAGATTAAAGTGAAGTCAAGTCTCGGCTTTGTAATGAACTTTGGAAACAGCTCATTAATGTTGAAATTTGGACATTTGTTTCATGTTCTTCTGATGATCTTAGAAAATGGTGTATATAACCTAATAGACCTTTGGGTAATCAATCTTTCACCTGAAAGTTTTATGCTGCATTTTGCTTTATATCAACACGTATTAACAAAGTGGTAGCAATTCTTAACATCATTATGCAATATAAAACCTAAATTTTACACTGGTTATATGTATTGTGAATTTGTGTTTCCCATTTCCATTTAATCCCTGGTTTAATAAAGCAAACTTTTAAAATGATTTTAAGACATCCTAAAATTCCTTGTTTAAAATAATAATTTCCAAGTGGATCTGTACAGCATTGGTTTTAGATGAAACACGCATATTAACATACACAAGACCTGCTGGAGTATATATGGGATGTGTGCGTGTGTGACATGGTGAACAGATTCTGCCTGTGGTTACTAACACAACAGCATCTATGAGAGGGGAGGGCCTTATATCTGAAGAGAAGAGTGGCAGACATTGCTGCTAAATCATATATCAGTAATCATAATCCAGCGAGCAGCCTGTTTCGGTGCACTCTATCTTGTCTCCCTTGGAGCATAACATTGCTGACATGGTTTAGTTAACTTTTTATAATTTAAAATTTTTAGAATGTAATTACCTGAAGTTATAAAATTAAATAGGTTCAGTTATATTTCGTTATAGGCTATGTGTAGCCTATAATTACAGTAATTAAAGTAAAGTAATTACATTCTAACATGTCTTGATTGTATATTGATTATTTATCTACAACCAGGAGCTAATACTTGCGCTGAGATTGCATGCCCATATAGCTAAAAATAAACCGGTGTTGGAAACTCCGTAGACCTGCCGTAACAGTCAATGACCGAAGTCTTTGGTGCCGACCAGAAATCTTTCTATATGGATTCTCCGAAGCTCTCCCACACCCGCTGCAACCCTTCAGGCCTGTCTGTACCTTGCAGAGTCTTCAGGGACAACATATTCCGAAAGGCCATCATCTTCAGTCGGACGTCTTCCCTGACCACCGGTGTCCACTAAATGTTACTGTCCCTTGAGGCCCCTACGATTTTGAGACCTCAGCTTCAGCAATGGAAGCTTTAAAAATTTTCCATTGAGGTTCAATGTCCCCAACTTTCATAGATTTCATGGACAGGGGCCTCCTCCAGATGTTCCCAGTTTATTCGCACTACCAGTTTGGGCTTACCAGGTCTATCTAGAGCCTACCCACACCCCTTGACCCAACTCACCACCAGATGGTGGTCAGTAGCCAGCTCTTCCCCTCGTTTCACTCGAGTGTTCAAAGCATGCAGCCTCAGATCAGATAATGATCACAAAATCAATCATCGACCTTCGGCCATAAGTGTACCACGTACACTTAAGAGCATCTTAATGTGCAAACATGGTGCTTGTTATATATCCCAATCACACCTCTCCAGGTGTCTCCATCATTGCCCAGATATATGAAGTCTCCCAGCAGAACTATGGAGCCCTATACAGGACTCCATTCAGGGTCTCCAGGAAGGCCGAATACTCCGAACTGCTGTTTGGTGCATATGCACAGACAACAGTCAGAGTTTCCCCCCCCCCACATCCCGTAGGCGTAGTGAGGCAGCCCTCTCGTCCACCGGGGTAAACTCCAATGTAGCAGCGCTTAAATGGGGGCTTTTTAGTATCCCCACACTCGCTCGGCGCCTCACACCCTGGGCAACTCCAGTGTACTCCAGATCTAAATGGTAGCGCTCCACATTCCCCACAAGTTCTGGCTCCTTCCCCCACAGCAAGGTGACTTTCCCCAGAGCTAGCCTCTGCTGCCCGTGTCTGGTCCGTTGAGGACCTTGACCTTCACTGGTCAGATTAGGTCACCCTGGGTGACCAAATCTGTTAAATCCAGCATACAGAAGAAGAGACTGGTTTTTAAAAAGGGAGAAGCCTCTGATCAACATATAGCTACTAAGGAGCTAAAAATAGAAATTTTAAAAGCAAAACAGAAGTATAAATCTGAGCTAGAAAATAAGATGGCTGCTAATGATCTTGGATCAGCCTGGTCTAGCAGTAAAATGATTGCAGGCCTACGAGATCTTAAGAACAGCAATCAGACCATTTTGGGTGCCTTTAGCTCACAGAGAGAGTTTGCTAATGCTCTTAATAACTTTTTTAACCGGTTTAATGTACCAGACTTTGGTAATGACATTAAGGAACTCAGTCATAACCTAGAAAACAATCAGCATTTTTATATAGACCAAAATAATGTGGAAAAGGCTTTTAAATCAATCATCAATCAAGGGTAAATAAGAGTTATTTACAGCTTTGTCCCGTCAGCCATTAGTCAATTAAACCATTCATAAGCAGCACTGGTCAGGTGATAGTCTCTTGTATTTTATTTATTTTTATATATATAATTATTTTTAAAATAGTTTTATGGATTTTATATATGTTCTTATTTTACATATATGTGTATGAATATGTATGGTTCTATGCACTGTTAGAATCCATGTTTGTCGGTTGTCTGTGTCATGATGATCTGCGATGATGATTCTTTCACTGCAAAACTAATCTACCTTTGGGTATTAATAAAGTAACCTAACCTAACTGCCACCCATATGACAGCACACCGACCCCCGCGGTTCATCTCACGAGTGGTAGGCCCATAGGATGGAGTGGAAAGTGCCACGTTGCTTGTTTGGGCTGTGCCCGGCTGGGCTCCGTGGCAAACTCAGCCACCAGGTGCTCGCCAGCGAGCCCTCCCTCTGGGCCTGGCTCCAGGACCCCGGGCTTCCTCTGGGCAGGGTAACTTCTCCTCTCTTACGTTCTTTCATGAAGGATCTTCTGAACCATTCTTAGTCTGGCCTCTCACCTGAGACCACTTTGCCTTGGGAGACCCTATCAGGAGCACAAGGCTCCAAACAACACAGCTCTCAGGGTCATAGGGACACACAAACCTCTCCACCACAATAAGGTGATGATTCCCGGAGAGGTATTATTTTGCTAGTCCTAGCAAACTTTGGGTAGGCTAATTGAACGAACATGTCCAATATGGTTTAAGAGGCTGCAATGTTTTCACTTTCATTCATTGTTAGCACCTAAGGTACATTTTTGTTCCAATGAGGAGGATTACATGCTGAAATTAGCTGGCTACACAGTTTGTCATTTTTCAGAAGGGGCCAGGCAGGGTAGTGATTGTGAAAGTAACATAGTAATGTAACGAGTAACAAAGCTGATTACTTTTAATACCCAGTAATAAGTAAAGTAATATAATTACTTTTTGAAGGAGTAATAAGTAAATAGGTTATGTTAGGTAAAGGTTATGTGGTTATCAAAGTATCCTCCATTCCATGCTGCCTCATTAAGAAAACTCAAGGCAACTGCAGCCCTGTGGGGTCAACCACCACACACACTTTTCTTTGGTTGTGGCTGCGAATTCAGCATTCAAAGTTACCTGTGTTGAACTTGAAGTGAAGATGTAATATTGCTTCGGGAAAAGCGGTTGCTGTTTATTTTGTGCATGTGTGACCGCACCCTAAAATGTGACCAACATGGATGCCCATCTCATCTGTTTTTAGTTACATGATCCTTACCTCACTTGTATGTGTTTTGTGGTATATCAGCCCTTTGGTTCGATTGCTGTATCTTCACATGTTTTACTGTCAGGGTTCATGCCCGTGAATCACCCGCTGGTATCTTTGTTGAATACTGTAATGTCACCTGTTTGTTCCTCCCAGCCCCAGGTGTTTACTCTTGTAATCAGCCCCTGGGCATTTTCCTTTGTTCAGTGCGGGTTTGTAAAGTCTGTGAACTCTCACGCGCCCTGACTCCTGAGTCTTCTGTTTGTGTTCTTGCCAGCCTGCACGTTGCCTGCACGTTGCCTGCTGTATTAAACCTGTTGAACTGTGTCCTCGCAGCCTTATTTTGTTTGCTCTCATGTTTGCGCTATTGTACATAAATGTAATATATTTATTCAAAAACATTTGTCTTCACTCAAACTTAACATTAAAGCATTGGTAAATGTAGATATTTTAATTCCAGTCATAGTAGCAATATTATAGTAAAATATTTTAATAATAAAATGTTGTTGTATTCTCTCTATAGTGTTGTGTTAAAAAAGTCAGTGCATACTTTACTAACACCAGTGTAGTGTGTGGCTATGACAGGATATATCAGTAGGTGTTGAAATTACTTTAATGTATATGAATTAATTAATTAAATGTAAGCTATATTCGTATGTATTTTTAATTTTGAACAATACACAGTGTTGGATTAACACAGTTTGGGTGTGTCAATGTTACTTTAACACCCAAAAGAGTGGACACATACACACTTTTGGATGTTGACACGCCGAGGTCCCGGGGCGGGGCAGTGCCTACCGTTCCTGCACACTCTCGCACGCTCCCTGGAGTACTGACAGCTGATCTGAGCCAGGTGACAATCAGGGCCTCCAACACCTGTTTCATATGTGGATGATTGCTGTCAACGTGTATATATAGTGTTTGTGTTTCATATAACCCTTGCTGGTTATATGAAACACAAACGAGGCTTTACTGCCTGGACTGTTTTGTGTTTTGTTGAGTAAGATTTTGTTGAGTAAGATTAAACGTTTGTTATTCCTTATTCCATCATTGTTGCCTCGGTCATTTGAAACTTTACAGATGTTAAAAATAACACTTGTGTATGTCAATTTCACACTGCCAATTTTGCTGTGTGATGGCTTGACCTTGCTCCCAGTCCCAGCCTAAAATATAATGTATTTATTTAATCTAGTGAGAGGTTAACACAATTTACAACAAATTAAGCATGGAAAGGGCTTTCCTTGTATGCGCATGGTAAGGCAGGGAGCTCCCAGAACAGAGCCATACCTCCAAATATAAGTGATCTTGATGCAAATAAAATACTTACTTTGGCTATAGTGGTCCTGACTGAACTATATTTCATACTGCTCCATCCACTAGATCAGGGGTTCCAACATTTTTTGTGCCAGGACCCACCTAGAGAAGACTAATCTCTATTTACAGACCCACCAAACACCATGTACTGGTAACGTCATTTTTAAATATCAAGACCCACAGTTGGTTGTAAACTGGACTAGAGGCTGCTAGGGACAATATCCATTCCAACCCAGTGCCATGACAATACTTAGCCAACAAAACAGACCGGCCAGGGAATCGGCCAGAATCTCCCAATTACCCAATCCAGGCCTAGAGAGGATAACGTAATTTTCAAAAACCTATCCATTTTAGCTAATGCTGTACCTGTGTGTATGCACCAAATATTTTTAAGCAGAGCGCTCCAGAATCTATGGTGTGCACGTGGCTAAATAGGATATCATCCAATCAGGAACAAGTAGGATATTTTGCTGCAACCCTACTCACGACCAATGAGGGGAACAACACGATAGTAAAGCACAGAAGCCTTTCATTGATATTCCTAATTCATTCAATGATTTTCGCGACTCACTCACTCCCACTCAGTGACTCGGTGACCCACCTGTGGGTTGGGGCCCAGTTTGAAAACCACTGGTCTGGTTTGGCTGACTCCCAGCCCTGTAGTTAGCCTACCTGTAAGCATCCTTGAACACCATGGCTAACTCATATTAGCTGCTTGTAATACTCACTGTTAATCTGTTTGGATAAAAGCATCCATTGAATGACATTATTTGTAAACTGCTAAGCGACTGCATGGAAATATTGATTCATTATTTTCAAAATAACTATTTGGATGAATCACACCATCAATGTGCACAAGACCTGCTGGAGTCCCAATACAGAATATTTTATGTGACATGTAAGGGTTCAGTTGTGACGCTACTGCCAAATAAAGTGCAGAATTAATGCGAGTGAGTGTGTGTGTGTCTGACACCTGGAGACATGCTGCTGTGGTTAACACATATAGCACACTCACTCACACATATACTCGTGCAACATTGTGTATGTGTGAGAGGAGGGCCTTATCTTTGAAGACAAGAGAGGCAAAAGTCGCTGCTAAATAAGTCTAAAATGAATTTTCCAGTGAGCAGCCTGCTTCTTTGCACGCTAGTCTGTCTCCCTTGGTGTAAGTATACACTACATTCAAACTAATGGTTAAACTGTTATGCTAAATATTATGATCCTATGTGATGTGATTATTACCACGAGCATGAGGTATTGGTGGCACATGGAGTAGTATAACAACAGTAGTAGTATAACGACAGTGAAATATTGGAAAAATATATCCTAACTTTACAACTGCAAATATTTTAATTTGTTTACTTTAAAATTCATAAAATGTATGTAATACATCAAATGTATATGACGCCTAAATGCCAGATCATTTATTTTATTGATTTCTGCTTAAGTTGAGTAGAATTGTGTACAATCGTGACGTGGACTAGCGTTTGGAGTTGTTAATGTAAACAATTGTTTAGCTTAGTGCAGTATGTAAGCAGTAATACTGCTGAATAATCTGTTTCTCTGAAGGAAATTCATTTATCTGAACATCTGAATCACACAACCTTGATTACAAAGATGCACAATAGTGCCACAAGCACACGTGAATATAGGCCTACCATCACAACGAACATATACATATGCTTATTAATCAATAGAAGACATTGTTAGATATTATGATACTGTAGGCCTTATGACAAATGGGGCCATGGTGATGGTACGATAAATAAAATATCTATTATTGATCATTGGACTGCATCAAGGTGTACTCAACAACTTATCTTTCCTAATTTGAACTAGAGTCAATTTGATCTACATATACTGTAGTCTTTAAATTATATTTCAATGAACCTTTCTCAAATACTGCATGTAAATGTCTGTTTGTATTTTGACCTTAATTTGTTATTACCGAGATATAAATGGGTCATCAGAATATCTCTAATGTAAAATAGTTGACATGATAGTTTCGAGGGCCACATCTTTCCAGTAGGCATTGTCTTGAAATGACTCTCACCCTGAATGCTAGCCACCTATCGGACAGAGCTTTATTGTCATAGTCCGCCCCCCGTTGCCGTCTTTTGTTGTTTCTGTTTGATTATATCCTTTTATCTGCCTACCGTCCACCCATGTCTGTTTGTCCTGAAGCGTTATGTTTGTGTTTGTCTCCCTGTTCTGTTTGTTCTGTCTGCCCAGGTCTGTCTGTATTGTGTTTGGTTCTTCCTCATAGTTTTATTCTGTAGTTTGGTTCTGCCTTGTTGTAGTGCAATTTACTTCCTGTCTGCTGTCTTTCCCAGTCCGTCGGTGCCCCTGTATTCTGTTGGTCTGTTCCGTCCTGTGCTTGCCTGCTCCGTGTTGATTGTGCATTAGTTTCACCTGCTTCTCGTTTTCCCCGACCTGATGGCCGGTCCTGTGTTTGTCTATTTCAGTCAGTCTGTTTTGTGGTATCCTTGCCGGTTCATTGTCATTTATGGTTTGTCGTGTGAAGCTCTCGTCTCGTTGCCCGTCCGTGCCTTTTGTTTTCTAGTCCGTTTAAGTGAGCTTACGTTTGTTAATAAATCATTTTGAAGCCTGCCCCGCTGTCGTGCCTTTGAGTCCTGCCGCTGCAACCCTGACAAATATAGCAAAACTTGGTTCACAATTAGACTATTTCACAGACGCTTTTACCTAAAGCAAGTATTACATACATTTGCAGGTGTCACAGGTTGATATTGGGTGAACTCAAATGCAGACGTATGGCATACAAATCAGCAGGCAGTCTCAAAGTCTGTGCAATGGATCAAAACCAGAAAATCCACCAAGGCAAATGTACAAGGGAGTAGGCAAAAACAAAGTAATCTGCCCCCCTTGGATAAATCTCCGGTGTAACGTAACGGTGGTCAAAATGCAATAACAATTAATAATGTACAGCTTATTTACATCAGAAATTAAAATAATTGATCTGTTAAAATGATCATGTTTTCAACTAAATGGTTGTTCCTGTTTCCAGATGTTTCATACCAACTTGACATCACCCAACCTCCCAGTATCACGGTCACCGAGGGAGACACTGTCAACATATGGTGCAACTGGACTATAGACAAATATCTGGGTGAAAACGTGCAA
>JAODUK010068326.1:0-16770 GCA_027564635.1 Typhlichthys eigenmanni
GAATTAAATAAAACCAACAAAGACAAGTTCTGCTGTCTCTCAGTTTATTCAGATCTAGATATTATTTTTCCACCACAGTGTATGCACTGAAGATGTGTTGCATGCTAAGAAATAAACCAAACAGCATGTGTGGTGTCATGAGAGTCACGCAGACAGTGTGCTGCAACACACCTATATAAGTGACATGCCCAGGTGCCCTTCATTAGTCTAATTAGGGCTTATAGCCAATAAGGACCACAGGCCTGCTAAAACAAGGCAGGGCCGTCACACCTGCATGTCCACCACTCCTTATAGAATCAACAGCTTCTGCCTTGAATAATCATTTAAAGTTAGAGTTAACCCTAAACCTGACAAAAAAAAGTGTAGTAGCTTACATTTAGCTTGCAATAGTGTACTATACCTTTTAACAGGCAGAAGAACAGTAAGACTAACACCTAAATTCAACCTCAAGTCTTAACCCGAGGTTTCATTTAACAAACCTCTGAATATTTAGCCACGAGCGTCAACGAATGTGGTTGCCATGACAGAGGAGCCAGAAGAGCCTCTCAGGAATCTTATTCTCAAAAAAATACAGAGGAAAGTACATTCATGTATTCCTTTGTTGTCAAATACAGTAGCCTATACTGTATTTAGACATATAAAGAGTTATTCTGTACCTGGAAAAAGTTCACATTATAATTACGTATTCTCAAATCAAATATTAACATTCAGTCTCTTGGTTTGATTTATTAGAAATAAACAAATGCCCCACACACAAATAATTTTCGGTTGTAGAAATTCAGAATGAAGATGCCACATAGTAGTATATATATCTTTAGGATCTTAAAAGTTTTCATTTGAAGTGAATTACATAAAATGTAGAGTTTCTGGTCCATATAAGATGTGGTGCCTCTAGGGCACCCAAATAATTTCTTACATGATCTGGTATGACCTACAGTATTTGTGGTAGGCCTAGCTAGAAAAACGTGCATGGTTCTTTCCAGTGGTGTGGTTATTTCTAGCCGTCCAACGTGATGGTGAGCTATTACCTGTCTAGGAGCATTATCGGGTACGGTCGGTCACACCAGCGAAATAATCTGGGTCTTTTCCTCCCCTTTGTTTGCATGCAATGGATGTAAACGGAAGGCAAATATTGGCCAGTGCCGATTTCGCATGTGACCGTACCATTATACTGTGATATATATATGGTGCTGATTTACTTGTATAATACTATGCATATTATCAGTTTTTGGATTGTATTCATGGGATTTTAATAATATTATCCATTATTTTAAAAACGAATAGTTTTTTTTTGCAAAAATTGTCATGGCACTAAACAAAGAAAAAAAAAAGTTTTAACACTACTAAGGTGACAACAACAGATCAAATATTTTCCATAAACACATTTTGTTTCAATACAGTTTAGTTTCATTAGCCAAACTTCTAATTTAGGAAAACTAATAAAGTCATGAATGCCTTTAACTGTATATAAATTCAGTAAGAAACACCGTCACTAAACCATTACCTACACATTTTAAATGTTCCCGAAAGGCAGCAGCAACTATACTTGAGTGTCCCAGACAGTTTCCCCTTGTCCTGCTAAACGATGAGATCCTCTTCATTCTCCAGCAGGGAATATCGGTCCTGCTGTTCCTGACCACACCTGCGGCTGTTGATGCCCAGGTGGGTGCTTATCTGTGAGGAGTGCAGGCTCCTCATCTGGCCTCGTGCGCGCAGCTCAAGCAGCTCCACCGAGGTCTTCTTGTACCTGAAGGGGAGGGATTGCGTCACAATGGTACAGCGGGCCTTCTAAAAAAACATTTCCTGCTGCCTGCATGCCCAAAGTTATCTTTGAAAGGAGTACCAAAACTAGGATAGCATTGTGTACTCTGCACCACTTTGTTTGTGTTCCATTTACAGAGCCAGGAGTGAAACAACAGATCTGTGTGCGGGCAGTTAGTTAGTGGACTATGAGGAGACATTCAACTGTTAAGCGTCAACTAAGAACGAGTATTGCGAGCACGTCTAAAAGCATTCTCTAAAAATATGCTGTTGATACTGCAAACGCTGCGTGTCATTCAAGTCGTCGTAAACGTGAGCCGACACGGTGTGAATCCAGAGAGACTGGAGTGAACGTTAGCGTTTTGCTTTTCACTCCTGACATGCCAAATATCTGCATCTGTTACGCACACGCATCAATTTCCGAGCTCTCCCAAGATGTCCAAGATTCTCACGGCAAAGTCAACTGGAAGCCGGCGGTCCTGATCTTGCAAGGCTAGGAAGGAGTGGCACTTTTCACCCTTAACACAGACTGGAACGACCAAGTGCTGGCCCTGCACACGTCAGCCTCCTCAGCACAATGCTGTTGGTGACGCCCACTTCCACAGATGCATCACAAGGCTCTAGCCTTACTGTTGTCATTATTACAGTATCTCTGGTGTGACCCAGGCACTCACGTCTTCAGCATCAGCGAGGAGAGGACCACTGATACAGAGGATGCAGCCATGGCTGCTGAAGCCATCCAGGGCTGCAGGACGAGGCCGGCAGGCATGAACACGCCTGGGGAATAACCACAGAGAAAAAAAAGATTGAGGATTCAAGATTCAAATAGTGTAAGCGTACTGTAATGCTTCATGAGAACCACAAGGTGGCAGCGACGTCACATTGAACTCCAATGTTTTGTCTCCACCTGCAGCAATTGGTATTCCCAAGAGGTTGTAGATTAGAGCAAAGACGAAGTTGATCCTTATTCTCTGCACCGTCTTTTTTGACAACTCAATGCTGGCCACCACATCCAGCAGGTCATTCTGGAAGAGCACAACGCATTTTAGCGTAAACATACTGGACTAAGTGAAATAATGGAAGAATGTAAACCTACTAAACGAGACCGACAGGTGTGTTTATAAATGGATTTGAATGCAAAACTAACACCAGCACACTGCCACTCCAACATGTTACAGACATATTGGAATAAAAACCAGTAATAAATTACACTAATAATTAGGTATGTTAATGTAGTCGTATCTATACATACAAAGTATACAGTACATGTAATTGTTAGTGAATATATCTGCAAACCTGAGGACCTGAAAGGACTGGACTAATTTATTCTATCTACTTCGTCCTACAATCAAAATCCCGCTCTGAGAAAACAAGACGGTGAGATTTGGCTACAGCGGGTGTGATTCGTAGCCAGTGATCTCTGACCGGTACTGCCACTGCTGGTCAGACAGCCAATGAAGTTGGGGCATGTTAAGTTTATCATAAACAGAAGCTCTTTGTTCAGCTTGAAGCGAGGCCTGTTGTCACCGAGCCTCTTCCGTCCATCAGCACTACTGTATGACACGAGCAACTCTGTGCTTAATTTAACATCTGATAGATACATAGGTAGACACGGGACTCTCGGACCTTCGGGAAGTGATACTGTCAATTTCCATTGGATGTTAGCATTGTCACTAGCAAGCATGCAACAATAGCACACTGCTTTATTTACTCATTTAAAATGTTATATTTGTAAGCAGTAACAATAGCCTACTAATTTTACAAGACCGTTGTTTCGTTTTCCAACAAATTCCTCATTGTAAATGTAACTTTAGATTTGATTACGTAGTTGGTCGTCGTGCATGTCAATCAAAATACCTCTCTTGTCAAGTAGGTGGATATTGACGCAGTTAGCCAGCGCTGTGTCCCAGACCTTGCATAAGTACAGGCTGTCTCTGCAAGACTAGTCATCAGTTGGAGATGATACAGATGTTATACCACACTAGGGTTTATATATATATGACGCCTGTGTGAAATGGCTGCAGAGCTGTGGACTTTATGGCTCGCACCCGTATTAAAACCACATCTGCCGCCTCAATGGCCACGTCGGTGCCCGTGCCGATGGCTATGCCCACATCGGCGCGGGCCAGAGCGGGCGAATCGTTGACGCCGTCGCCGACCATGGCGACCCTCAAACCTTTCTCCTGTAACTCCTGGACCATGGCCACCTTGTGGGATGGCAGCACCTCTGCAAACACCTTCCTGATGCCCACCTGTGGTTGAGAAGGAGCCGCACACCTGTCATAGTACATAGCTAGCATGACCATTTTACCTAGTCTTATTGTAATGCGAGTTAGACTTATTTCTATAGTTTTCTCATTTTGTTACCCAAAAAATACTAAATAAAAGTCAAAACAATTCATTTCTTGTGGTAAACTTGTGGTGGGGTTTGTAGTTGTTTTGTATCATGTTCAGTATGTTTATAAATTGACAGCAAAGACAAGATTAATCTATTTCAACTGTTTTTACTGCTTAGGTGGTTAAGTAGTAGTATATATTTTGTAAGTGTATATAAATTGTTATGACAAAATAAAACTAATAAAACTACTGTTTTTATTGCTTATATATATTAGATATATATATAATTACTGAGTACATTCTCAGCATAGGAATATGTGTGTGTGTGTGTGTGGCGTGCGTGAATACCTGTGCGGCTATAGCTTTAGCAGTGCGTCTGTTGTCTCCCGTCATCATGACCACCTCGATGCCCATGCCGCTCAGCGTACGCACCGCCAACGCTGCCGTCTCCTTCACCGTGTCTGCGATGGCCAGCATAGCACACAGCATCCCTAGTGGTCAGGAGGAAGAAGAGCGCAGTAAAGGCCAACGCACACCAGTGGCGTACGACGCTTTTGTACAACCCACACACCGGCTGCGGCTAGACGCGCTTCGACGCATGTCATCTCACCTACCGTCTATAGCTACCAAGATGGCCGTCTGTCCCTTCGTCTCGTGGCTGGACATGGCGGCGTCCACATCGGCGGCAACATGGTGTCCGTTTCTCCTCATCCACTCCCTGTTCCCAATCAGGACAGAGTAAGAACAGCCGTCTCCTTCAATAACTAAAAACAAAGAAAGAGACACTTTTCATGAACCAGTTGCTCGTCTTGAAGTCCGAAACACGGAACCTGTGGAAGAAAACATGTTTATTTGACGGCAAAAACAGTTTTCTCATTCTAACCGCGTGGTGCGTCGCCAGACCTGTACCGGGCAGCATGGAGCCATTGGTGGGGGCGGCCTGCAGCAGATGCTCCACGTTGGACACCCGGCAGCTGATGCCCGCACCGGGAACGGCCTGGAAGTCCTGGCAGTAGCCTAGCACGGCTGAGGACAGCTCCTGGTACACACACACCACAGACACATACAATATATACACACACACACACAATATACAGTGTGTATATATATATATACACACACAATATACAGTGTGTATATATACACACACACACAAGAGTTGGTTTGCATGTCACACCACAGACACTTGGACCACGGCCTGTGACTTGTGTGGCTATTTATATAAATGTGCTATGATTTGTACAAATAGAAGCCTCTGTCTATAAATCGTTTGTAATTTATAAAAATACTTCAATACATTGTGTGTGCATTTATCATGAAATGCAAGTTCTAAGTGTGAAGTGTTGAATCTCCATTTGTGAATCGCCTGATTACAAGCATTCATTTTTGAAACAAGCTTTGCGATGTTTTGTGATCCCCACACAAATGTCTCCAGGTCCACGCGCATCTCCTCGACAATGACATCCAGTAGGAGGCAGTGTTGTCCAATCAGCCACTGGTGTTACCCGTGTGGTTAACAATCGCTGACTCCACCTTTGAGGTGGCTCCGTGCACCATGCCCACCTGTCTGCAGTGCTTGGCCACGGCCATGCCCAGCGGGTGCTCGCTGCTCGCCTCGGCTGTGCCCACCAGAGCCAGGACCTTCCTCAGGGGCATGCGGGCCACCTCCCATAGCACCAAGACGCGCGTGACCCGCGGCACGCCGTGGGTGATGGTGCCCGTCTTGTCGAACATCACCACGTTGGTCTGGGAGAGAGAGAGAGAGAGACACACAGAAAGATGCACACAAAGAAAGAGAGATGGAGAGACACAGAGAAAAAGAGACACAGATAGAGAGACAGAGAGAGAGACAGAGAGAGAGAGAGAGAGAGACACCAAGAGAAAGAGAGACAGAGAAAAAGAGACAGAGAGAGAGAGAGATTGACATTGACAAAGAGGCAGTGAGTGAGATAGATAGATAGATAGATAGAATGACAGAGAGTGTGACAGAGAGATGTTTACAGAGAGATAAACACAGAGAAACAGAGTGAGACAAGACAGAAACTTCTTTCATTGGATATGCAGCAGTAAGAGGTTATGGAATGTTGAACAGGAACATAATTCAGTTGAAGTCTCTTTGTGAGAGCCTGAGATTGAAGCACTGCCTTCTTGAGTTCATAACATGGTCTTTTTGACTAAACAGCATAATGCATACATAAAATAAATGTATGTATAAGCTATAAACATGGGGCCTAATCGGCAAAACTATTATATAAATCAATTTTCTGTCGAATATCAAAGTAAAAACATACCTAATTGTGTATTATAAACAAATGTACCATTGATCAGCCCAAAAGAAAAGCATTTAATGTCAGCTCTTAAGGTTCAGCTCAACTGCCAATCACAACCGTTAGCCACAGTTAGCTCATCAGTTAGCTCATCGACTAGCAGCAAGCACATCGGCTATCTCATCGGTTAGCTCATCAGTTAGCTCATTAGTTAGCTCATTAGTTAACAAGCACAGGCGCCTTGCCTTGTGGGCCATCTCCAGCGGCTCTCCGCCCTTGATTAGGATCCCGTTTTGAGCGCCGACCCCCGTGCCCACCATGACGGCAGTTGGGGTCGCCAGGCCCAGAGAGCAGGGGCATGCGATGGCCAGGACAGTGATGGAGGCCTGGAAGGCGAATCGCACGATAACGTCTGTCTTGGGGATGTTAGAGTTGTAACCCTGTGATGGAACCACACCACTTCATGTCATGATATATATACAGTGCATATATTATATTAATACACACACAGAGTTTAATGCTATATTTATCCTACAATTCACACAAACACTTTTCTAAGAAGTGAATACTGTAGATGTGAATAAAAGACAATGCATAGAATACAATGTTTTTTTAAGTAGATCCATCAAGTAACAGGTTTGCCAACTTTCAAGGATGACTTAGCATGAGAATCGTAAGGATTGACAAAGATTTTTGGCACGAGATGCATTCAATGGAATCATTTTTTCATGTAGTCTATAGTTCTATGGCACACACTCTGCACTAAGTACTGTATGCCCTGGCTGCAGTGACCTACTGCAATAACTTTAGAACATCATCTCTGGAATTAGCGTGCTTGTGTGTGTATGGTGACAGTACTGTGCTCTTACGGGAAAGTTGTCCTTCACAATGTCGAATTTGACAAACCCGATCACCAGCCAGGCGACCAACGTAAGCAGGGAGATGATAACAATGAAGGGTACAAAGTATCCACTGATCCTGTCCGCAAACTGCTGGATGGGGGCCTGAACAAAGTAGAATTAATAAATACGTTAAGAGTTTAATCGGTAGTGTGTCATTTTGGCCACAAGGTGGCAGAGACCCATAGCTCTCTGATTGATTGATGATTGATGATTCTGTATGTGATCGTGACTCCACCTTTAAAGTGTAACTGCACCCTAGCGCTGAGCCTGACTCCACCTTTAAACTGTAACTGCACCCCAGCTCTGAGCCTCACTCCACCTTTAAAGGTTAACTGCACCCCAGCTCTGAGCCTGACTCCACCTTTAAAGTGTAACTGTATCCCAGTTCTGAGCCTGACTCCTCCTTTAAAGGTTAACTGCACCCCAGCGCTGAGCCTGACTCCACCTTTAAACTGTAACTGTATCCCAGCGCTGAGCCTGACTCCACCCACTACAATTAAAAAAAATGTATCAAAGAGCTGAGTAAGGGGAGGGGCTGAGAGGGAAACCCCCATTATCAACGTTAACATTTGAATTTGATGATGTATGAGCGTACTGTGTGTACCGATGAAAACCAGCCAGGTCCTGGGGTGATTTTTAACGGAAATTACGTGTAGTTCAGTTTTCAGCACATAACATGCAGATTTATATTTTTTTTTAAAGGGAATTTTGTTCATATTACCACCAGCATTGATGTGTCTTATCACAGATCAATCATATTACTTCGTTTACAGCTCAAAAAACACATTTTAGGGTGCAGTTACATGTTACTAATCCAGCTCCCTATAATAATAACAACAACACAGTGATGCTTGTAACGCGGGGGCATGTTCAGGTGAATCCAACACCACAGGTTAAGTATAGGCGCCCACCTTGGAGGTCTGGGCTTCCTCCACCAGCCGGACTATCTGGGAGAGGGTGGTGTCGGCCCCCACGTGCGTGGCCTGCACCAGCAGGGCCCCGTGGGCGTTGATGGAGCCGGCCATCACAGAGCTACCCACTCTCTTAATAACGGGCATGGGCTCCCCTTAGATACAGCACAGACACAACACAAAACACAATGAGGGACAATAATAATAACTATAATACATATGACTAAATTAAATGTTTATTTAAGGTCTTTTGCAACGTTCTGTCCAACTACAGGGAGCTATTGGGGTTAGGTGCCTTGCTCAAAGACACCTCGACACTTGCTGTGGAGTTATGTCGGGCACACACTACAGGAAAATATGTAGAGAATAATATAGAATATAATAATAGAGAATAATAATTCTCGGCCGATCGATTATCCAGTGGTGTGGGGTGTGTTAAAGAGTTTAACGATTGGAGCCTCACCGGTCCGACATTGCATTTAACATTTAACATGAGAGCCACGCTGAATTATTAAAGTGATACCAACAATTAAATCACACAAGTAATGTAATCACAACAGAAGCCATAGCTGCAAAAGCTGAAGTGTGTATTTTATTCAGATTTTAGTGTGGATAATATATTAATTTTAAATTTTGTCCACTGTATTTTCAGATTTTCTTTATAACGTTCTGAAGAAACTGTTGAGAAAGCTCATTTGTTTACAATAAAGTCACGTCGTTTACAAGATTTCCGGTTTTGGAATTCAGGACTGGTGTGCCGTTTTGGCTAAATTGTTGCCCCCCCCCCCACCCCCCCCCCCACACACACAACGGTCAACACAGTAAAAAATACTTTTAAAAATACTTTTAACTAATAGGATCGTCTCTCTAGTGTGTACCCGGCATTAGCGGGGTTCGAACCAGCGACTTCTCGATAACCTTTTGCCCCGTTCTACCCACTGCTGCCACACATTACTATATTATTATATTAATATTCCAGCTACGGACAAATAAGGCTACCAATTATCTGTTCTTTTTCCCTGCACTGTTTCCATGATAGGGTTAAGGTTGTGCGCTGTACAGACCTATTACACCGATTATAACTCTTTATGGTCCATAAATCCATATAATCGGTGTAATAGGTCAATAACCATAAAGATTTATAGACCTGAAGGTTTGGCCTATGAGATTCAACCAAGCCTCTCAGCTTGGATAATTCAACAAACTACTAAAGCAAAGACGAGGTCTATTCACACCTGTGATGAACGACTCATCTGCCATGGAGCTTCCCTCGATCACTTTGCCGTCAACCGGAAACTTCCCCCCTGGTGCGACCTTCACAATGTCCCCCCTCTGCACCAGTTCCACGACAACCTGTTCCTCTCTACAAACAAACACATGTGCGTATATCATAACATTCTAAACCCGGTAGCGTGGATCTAGAGTCATATGTGGCCCCAGGTGTTATGTAATTTCTGGCAACTGCATGGTTAAAAAAAAAGGGTTAACACACGTCTGTCCAACGAGGCAGTTGAGCACTGAATGTTATCTCTGTAGTTTCTATCTGTTACAATTACCAGATGATGCTAAAGAGGCTTCCAGGCAGGCAGCCTACCTGATGACAGAGTTCTCAGGGCCTAGCGTGACCACTGTGGCATCTGTAGCCTGGAGGGACATTAGCTTAGCTAGAGCTTCTGACGTCTTGCTCTGCAGAACACACACGCCACAACACAATCTGTTGTTGTACATTCCCATACATGTGTGTAATAGCCTGCAGTTTCAGTCAAAATGAAACAAAGCATACGTTTGGAAGCAGACATTATATTAAGTACATTTTCTTTATTCATTATGGTTTATAGATTGTGTTTCCTGTGTTGACAGTGCTGGTGAAAATAAAAGAAACCAGGTCATATGATATATTTTACGATAATATGTGATTATACAGTCAGATGACCTGACTTGAGATCATCCACTCATAACATAAATGGTTGGGCCTAAGTTACATCCTAGGTTGTTAAATCTCCTGTTGGCACCACAAAACAAGCTGCAATAAAAAGCTGAAAAAGAAAAAGAAAAAAAAAGACTTAACACATTACTACTTAATATTTACACTTAGTAGTAGTATCATGCAAATAAATACACATGATATACTAAAACCGCTTATACTTTATGACCGCCTGCTTTGTACTTTAATCATGTACACAAACAGGTGAGTGGTGACGTTTTAAAATAGATATTTTGGTAAAATGGTTAAAAATATCAACGTGTCGTCATCACGTTCACACATCTGATTTGATCTAAATTATACTTTTACGTACATTTTACTTCACACTACAAGCATATGTGGACAGTTGGCTCATTTCACTTCTTCTCAGGACTGTGTGGGCGTGTCCAGACCATGTTTGATTGACCTCCCTGACTTGTCAGTGTTTCTGCACCAGTTGGGGGTGGAACAACAGTGACATCTTCTCTATGATTGGTTTGTTGTTGTTGAGTATTAACCGCTGATTGTAGCCAGCTAGCCCGACCCAACGCCAACCCAGAGACCGGGCCAGTTCCAGTCACTTTATCGACTGACTTAGTTAGCGTAGTTACTTAAGATGGATGCTCGCGCGACATCGTACCTTCGCGATGTGCTCCAGCCACCGGCCAAGAGCGATGAACACGAACAGCATGGGCGGCGTGTCGAAGAAGGTGACGGGGCTCTGGCTCGCCCTCTCGGCCATGGCCACCACCAGGACCACACACGAGTAGATGTAGGCGACACTGGTGGCTAGCACGATTAGCACATCCATGTTAGCCGTGCGGTGCAGCAGCGACCGATAAGCCTGAACGTAGAAGTACCGGCCGCCTAAGATCTATCAGGACAACAGAAGATTATGATTAGAACTTTATATTTATATACAGTATATACAGTATATATACACATATACACAGTATATATATACTGTGTGTGTATATATATATATACACACACACACACATACTGTATATAAATACATCACTACATACACACACACATATATATAAATACACACACATATACATACATATATACTGCGTATATATTTATATATATACACACATACATACACAGTATATATATACAGTATATTCACACACATACATATATACATATACACATATATATATACATACATACATACATACATATACTCACACACATATATATATATATATATATACATACATACACAGTGTATATATATATACACACACACACAGTACATATATATATATATATATATATACACACACACACATATATATACATATACAATTAATTAATTCAATCTAATAAATATATAATAAGATTACATTATTTAATTATTTATTACTATCAGATAATTAAATTATTATTATGAGCATACATTGCTTTGTACAATGTGGATACACAGTGAAGCATGACACTATTGCGGTGTTTAGACTGCCACTATAATAACTTATAATGTCTTTATTGTATCAAACTGCATCTTTTTATGTGCGATTCTTTATTGTTTTTGTTCCTAGTATTGAAACGCATCCGATTGAACCGTGTTAGGTGGGGGATACAATGGGCCCACAGAGCCTTCAGCCAACTGACTGGAAAGATGCGGGACAATAAATAAATAAAGAAATCCATACAACTGGACAATTGGATACTCATACTTCTGTGGGGATATTCATTATTAACCCTATAATGGACCTTCACCACGATACAATGATCTTGACTATCTCTATCCCGATAAATAATATTGCTAGCCAAACAAAAGATCACCAATAACACGACATCACCCCCCTACACACACACACACACACACACACACACACACGCACGCACGCACGCACCTGCACAGGCGTGCAGAGGAGAAAGAAGGCCAGGTTGAGGAGAGACAGGCCGGGCAGCACATTCTGCTCCTCGGGCATGGAGCCTCCGTGCTCCTGGTGCTGGCTGTCCATCACCATCATGTAGATCATCAGGCCCATGACGGGCAGGCCGAACACTAAGCTGAACAGGAAGGTGCTCTTCCACCTGGAGCGCGACAACACGCGACCAGAGACGTTAGCATGCTAACCAACCGGCAGAGTGGCGCAATGCAGCTTTATGGGAACACTGTTCAGTTCTTGTAAATGGGCAAGACAATAACACATTATTATGGAATGGTGTTGTGATAAAGTAGCATTCAGAACACACCCAGAACCATGCGCGCTTTAATAAACAATGGGCTTCTCAAAGCACAATACAGCAAAACATCCACCGCATTTTTTATGTTTGAACAGATACTTGCTGTTGAATATCTCTGGCGTGATCGAGGTTGTTTTCAAAGCCTTCTTTAAACAGACTGGCACCGAAACCAATGCCCTGTGAATGCCAATCAGAGGAGGAGAGACGGAAATAATGTGGATACCGTGACTCCACAACACCTCATAGACCATATTTAAAAAACAGGACAGTAAAAGGTTACAGTGCAGTGTAAGATATTAATCTACAGCCTTACATTTGACTTAATAAAAGGCAGCTGTAAAATGTAGTCTTTAATATCAAGTATACCGGTATTTATATAGTTCTATGAAATCAAGTACAGTCATACTTAACATTAAAGGCCAATTACAACTTGGACAGACCTCTCTGTCTCTTACTCCCTCCCTGAACATTCTGCTAATGATGCACTACTTTGAATATGCCCAAAACTGATTGGCTATATGAGTGGGAGTGGTAGCATAGAGATGATTGGCTACATAAGGATGTGGGCTAAATTAGCTAAATTGTAGCTAAATTACACGGTAGCCTTCCAGACAACCCAATTGACCATACAACGGTAAAACTAACCTCAATGATTCGGATGATGTCGCGAGCTCCGAGTATGTCCGGGTCAAACTGGATATGAGCTTTACTGGTTGCCAGGGCGACAGAGGCTCCAAAAATCCCTTTAGTGCCGGCGAGACATGACTCAATGTTGTGGACACACGACGCACACGTCATGCCTGTGAGCTAGAAACACACATTTCTATCATTATTAAAGGAGTAGTCATTCTGGAGAGAAAACTTGTTGATATTTGACCTCAAAACTCTTGGCTTACTATCGCGTTCCATTGCTTAAACTAGTCATTTTGGAAGGAATAATTAACTGATTATTAACTGGACTTTCTTAAGGGATGGGTACAGGGAAGCTATTAGAGCAATAAGGGAAGGGTGACAGGGTAGTCGGACACAAATTGATGGTGAATGAATGAACCTTTTGAGAGTACGTGTGTGTGCTTGTGTGTGTGTGTGGGTGGTTGGTAACCTTCATTTATTAGGAAAAGAATGCTTACTGTGAGGTCCAGCTTGCCCTGCTGGTTTGCATTGTCTTCCATCAGCATAGCACCGAAGCCCAAATCCTCTATCAGCCGAGTCACAGCCGTGGCGTCCATGACGTCCGAGTCGTAATTTACTTCTGCCTTTCCAGCCATCAGGGCCACCAGCACTGACAATACACCTGGAATTCAACACGCAAGACATTTGGCGACGAGTCACAATCAACAGGAACTGAGATCTAGGCGCGTAATCAGTCTACGACTTTCTAAATCAAGACTGTCTGTTCGTTGGCGAAATAAACTTACGTCAAACCTTTCACAAGCTACAAACAATAAGAAAATCAGGGGACAACGTTAATTTAAAAATAATATATGCAGCACTTTTATAACATTTCTTGCTAACGAAAAACAAGTGTATGCTTGTAGGTTTGAGGGTACAAGATGACACACCACAGTAAGAGATGATGACAAAGGACATCAACAGAGAATCACTAACAAAAGTAGTCTTGTGTCGACAGCTAGAGACCCGCCTTGATTTTTGGCGAGGTTCTTCTCAATGCTGGCCACACAGGAAGCGCAGGTCATGCCCGTGACACGGATGAAACACTTCTTGACGTTCGCCTTGGTCACATCTGGAAGGCGGGCCGATGTGCTGACCTTTGACCCTGCACCACTGTTGACCGCTGCCACCGTGTGGCGCTGTGGCGCACCAAGCATTTCTGCAGATTTAGAGGTGATGTTGCAGGGCCTCAACTTGTTGAGACTTTGTTTATCATTAGTGGAGGCGGGTTCTTGGGAGAAACGTAATTAAAAGTTAGCCACAGCTTAAAGAGGGAGCAAAAAGTTTTTACAAATGTAAACAAAAATGCATACAAAACGACCAGCATTATTTAGGTCATAGTGCAGTTATTGCACTTGGTAAGTTCTAGACGTTAATTCATGGAGAAGGAGAGGCTGCCAATGAAAAGTCATAATGTAATTCATAATTCAATTTTTTAAATTTAATAATGATTAATATAATTATAATTTAATTATAATTAATTTAATTATTAATTATTGAAATGGGAATCTAAACTATCCTTCACTTGAAAAGTGAAATTCTGTTTTTAAATGTTTATTCCCAATGGAAACATTATGTTCAGCAATTATGTGCAGAAGAAATCTTTCAAATATATGCATTTTGTTGTCAGTATTACACAATGTTAAGTCTAAGCAGTTGTATTATGTTGAGCAGTCGCTCTATAAAAAAAATTATTAATTTCGAGCCGTTGATTTGACCTTGAAACAATCTCGACTTTGAATAAAATTGCACAAAGAGGTAGCCTACCTGCTCATAAGCTGCCTAAAGTAATCCCCCTATTTGGCAAGCTACCATGTCACTAAATCTAACAAGAAAAGCCCGAGATAATTCAAGAGCACTCTGGTGGCCTCTAGAAAGCATACCATTTTCCATGGTAACCACTACAAAACAGGTTACGATTAATTAGTTTGACATCCAGCTACATGAAGGACCTTTGATGGCTCAGCAGGTTATATATATATATATCCATCCATCCCCTTTTCAGTTGCTGGATCAAGTACATTTAGTCAAATCTACAGCTAAAGATTAACAGGTTTTCTGAGTTACCTGAGCCAATTATACTCAGTATAGGTGTAATAGGTGGACTGCATTTATAAAGCGCTTTTCTAACCTTCCGGCCACTTTAAATTAATCCTGCTGTACAGGATTTCCTCACATATACCCATTCACACACGCATGCATACACCGGTGGTGATTGCTGCCAGGCAAGGTGCGACCAACCACCGGGAGCGGTTAGGGTTAGATGTCTTGCTCAGGGACACCTCGACACTTGGTGAGACGTTAGCCGGGATCGAACCAGCGACGTCTGGACTGTGCCACTGTCACCCTAGGTAATAGGTAATGTGCCCCTTAAAATATGGCTACACTGTCATGTTGGTCAATGAGCGGTTTAATACGCAAAATGTGCTACTACTCAGATATCGCTGGGCGGCCACATTGTGTCTTTCATGTTGTCATGGGGGGGGGACAAATACACTTGTTCTAAATATTGAGGGGGACACAACCCCTGTATCCTCCTGGACATCTACGCCTACGGGATAAAACATGTTTTAAATTATCCTAAATTATATTTGATCCAGAACTGATGTTTAATATATTTTTTTAATATGTTAATATTATGTAATATATAATATTGTAAATAGATTTCATATATTCTTTACATAATTTACATCAACATACATTGATACATTTATACAACACTTGATAACACATTCATACCTTCAAGCAAGGCATCAAATCCCATGTCCTCAATGGCTTCCCTGAGATGCTGTGGTTGTGTGAGCATGGGGTCAAATGTTATGCTTCCCTTTTCCTCTTTAAGCGACACAACTACAGAATGTACGCCAGTCATCTTAGAAACCATCCCTTCAATGGACTGCACGCAAGAGTTGCAAGTCATTCCCACAATCCAAATGGTTACATTCTCTGTCGTCGAATGCACCTCCGCGGATTTAAATTCTTCATCTAATAAAATTGCATCAAAGCCCATATCCTCAATAGTTTCTCTCAGATGCTCTCGGGTTACAACGAGAGGCTGAAATACGATTAGCGCCACGCCATCTTGAAGCAACACTTGAATTTGCGAGACCCCCGGTGACTTTCCAACGTGTCCCTCGATGGATTTCACGCAAGATTGACAGGTCATGCCTTTCACCTTGATTTTAACGTCCATCTCCACCTCATGACCCAAGGAGTGGAATTCCGAGGCGATGTCTTTGGTTGTGATGAGTGAGGTATCATACTCTACCTGGGCCAAACCGCTGGCTTGTGATAAACTGACAGCACGAACCCCTTTGAGATTGGATATTCTGGTCTCAAATGTTTGGACACTGCTCTCGGGAGTGAACCCTAGGAGTTTGAAGGTCACTTTAGAGGCGTTTTTTTGTGTCGGGCATTCACTCTCGAAGGCCAGGTTATGATGGGCTTCCCTCTCCAAAGGGGTGACTTCAAAACCAAAGCCATTATCCTGAAAGTATAGGAGATAAAATAGGAAAGATGGAAACATTAACCAATGTCGGCAGCTTAAGTCATTGACAACCACTCACAAACGTACATTCATCCATCCATCTTCTCCTGCTTATCCGGAGTCGGGTCGCGGGGGCAGCAGCTTCAGCAACGGACCCCACACTTCCCTTTCCCGAGCAACATCAGCAAGCCCTGACTGGGGGATCCCGAGACGTTCCCAGGCCAGTTTGGAGATATAATCTCTCCACCTGGTCCTGGGTCTTCCCCGA
>JAODUK010068337.1:0-16770 GCA_027564635.1 Typhlichthys eigenmanni
TCCATTTTGTTTTCCACAAAAACAATACTGTTTCCTGTGATGTGACTTAACGCAAGTTGTTTTCTAGTTGTTACCTAGTTGTTACCATCCTTATAAAACGATATGCTATACAGCCTACAGCCTTAAATGTACCTACCCATGAATAAGCTGCCATATAGATAACTTATGTGGACATCTATACTCTGAAATACGTTTATGTAAGTACATCATATTATGCTTACTATTTTTCTAATTAGTTCAGCTTCTACATTCCCTATTGATATTATGCCCAACCGCACACTCTAGCCATTACAATTCCTGTTGTCTTATTACCCGGATATATCCTGATGGGCTCATTTTATTGTCCAGATGATTATCTGCACAACCACAGGGAGGCAGAGTTGAGCTAGATGACACACTGTGTGCACTGCCATAATGGTCACGCTGTAATTGTGAAAAGAGAACATTCAGATAATGCACTAACCGCTGTCTGTGATACCTGGATGTTCGAAGAAAAGCATCCCAGGCTTTGTGGTGCTACAGTAAGTCAGATGCATTGGTAAGGTCTAATAAAAATACCACATGGACATTTCTTATGCATGGGTGGATGAAATTTAATATTTTGTGTCAATTTGTGTATTTTTAAAGCCCAGCCCAAAATAGTAAACTTGTGCATCTTCTTTTTTGCACAGCAACCAATACCTTTCCGTTTGAATGGCTCATTCTCTTTCAGACAGACAATCTAGCAACTTAATCACATTGGTGTTAACAACTTTTCATTACACTATTCACTTGCCATACAACATTTTAAACTTCAAATTCTGTTATTTGGCTGGTTTAGCTTCCTTGAGAATCACTTCACACTTGACACAATAACATCGTCACCACATGTGAAAATGTGCACGTTGCGAAAGGAGCCCAGAAACACACAACACAACATTACAAACATACAGAAGTAAACAGCAAAAAAACAACTAACACCTAACCATGTAGGGCTCAGAGAAGTAGACTGATGAATACTTAAAGGGGTTATTGCAACCCATTCCTGTTATGCTGTTGAGAATGAGGGGGATATTTCACTCTCTGCTAATGCAAGTACATTCAGCACCCCATCAAACCTTTCTGGTATACTTTTCAAGTTAGATGAAATGCCATATAGTATACAAGATCATGCTAGGACTAGTTAATGGTATTACTAACTCAGATTGTGTTCTGGCAGGCCACGGCAGTCTGTACGTAACCAGCCATCAGCTGATAGTCAGCCGCCACTCAGCTGATCATGACACCCAGCTGACTCACCCTAACCTATATCCATTGGCCCTCAGCAGGCAGGAGCTTTTTGTTGCCACCATTTTCTGTCTCCTGCTGAGTTCATTGTGGACCATCCATCACCTCCCATGCTGCTCTTTCTGTTGTGTTTCTGTGTTTACCTGTGCTTGCTTTCTAATTGTGTGTGTGTGTGTGTGTGCGTGCGTGTGTGTGTGTGTGTGTGTGTGTTGCATGGTGTTTAGTTATGTTGGTTGCTTCACTTATGCATGCCTGCTGATATAGTATTGCCATTTGATTCTGTCTGCAGCAGGCCTGTTAACTGTGATTCACTGTGATTGGTAGTTCCTCACATTTGTTAAGGAGCCCCCCCCCCCCCCAAACTCAGACATTCTGCCAAAGATACTGTTGCTGCTTAAGGATGCTGTTTATGTTCTAATACATTGAATATACCAGACGAGAGTGGCTTGACAGAACTAGTGTAATATTCATCTGTAAATAAATGTAACTAGTTTGCAGATATTCCATTAATAATACATTATTATGAAAAACGTATGTAATAATGATTACATTGTATGTCGACATTAAGGGAATTAACATACAGTATCTATGAACTTTCCTATAAATAGCAGAAATCTTACTGTATGAAGGCATTTTAACCAGCAGATGGTGGTATAAGAAACATATTTATGCTATTTATCGTGTGTGTGCATGTGGGTGTGTGTGTGTGTGCGTGTGTGTGTGTGTGTGTGTGTGTACTGTACAAGCACCCGTGTGCATGTTTGCCCAATATGGACCCCAACAAGCAATATCCTATTATTATATGTCACCTACCTGCAGAACAGGTTTATGTTGTATTTCTTTTTTCAATGTAATTCTGTTACTCTATTAAAATCATACATTGATTATGTCATTCAGTGAGAGTTACATTAATCCAATGCATACTGCTGTAGAACGATACATTTGTTCAATGTAGTGTGTGAATATGCTGATTATTGTTTCAGTCAGATTCCTGCTCAGCAGGCTGTTTTAACCACAAAGCTACTGCTAAACTCGTCTAGTCGTCTCTGTGTTTCTCTTCATTTCCTGTAGACACACACTAGCTCGCTCGTTTGTCAGTTCTACATCCCATCCTCTAAACTCTACAGTATCCCCTCGTCATATCAGACCAACTAGCGATAAGCCCGGCGACATGACTAAACTGCCAGCTATACTGATATTTATTTCAGCCACACAAGGTAATACTAGACCACATGTTTAACTGCTTCTGTCCCACACACGTAAAGATACCACATCTGATAGAATGTTGGCTTTTGGGTAGACATTCATGTTTTGTTAACCTTCTGTTTACGTTCTGTTCCAGTAATCTGTTGGCAATGTGAATTGTATATCATGTGCAACTGACTTTCATTGTGATCTGATATGTTTGACAGGACTTCTTGGTGTGGTTGTTTTCCATCATGAAACAGTAGACGTTGTAGAGGGCCAGAACATCAGTCTGCCGTGCATTGTCAAACAGCCTGCTATTCCCAACATTGTTCAAATGGAATGGAGGAAAAAAGGCAGTCATGACACAAAGTTGATTGTGCACCATGTTGATTTAGGAACCTACCTGTTAAATACAAATGTGTCCCTCCATGTAGAGAAGAACAATCAGAGCTTAACAGGCTCCTCTTTACAGCTGCACGCAGTAGGAACTCAGGATGGCGGCGTCTATATTTGTGATATGACAGCCTTTCCTATAGGCACTTTCAAGCGGGAAACACATCTCAAAGGTAAGAACAAAAACATTTATTGTAAATTATGACGGAATCATTAAAAAAAAAAGTCACCAGTCCCAACAGTGTTGGTTGGAGTGTAATAAAACAATATTGCTGACTTCATTAGATTGTTTAAGATTAGAATTTGTCATTTAAGTTTTTAACATTTAAAGTTCCTACAGTACTTTCTATAATTACTAGGACACAAAGATTTGCATTTGCTTTACTATAGCTTTCTGTGGCCATTGCAGTTTCCTTACATCAATAGTTTATTTGTATTCAAATCTATATTTGAAAATAGTTTAAACATATTTCTATATAGTTTACCTGATTGTTGAAATTAACAGGATTATCACACTGATGGAATTGATCTCATTTGTCTATTGTTGTTGTTGTTTTTGTTGTTGTTCTATTTAGTCCTAAATGTTACAGTTAAGTGTGACATGAACAGCACTATTCAAATGAATGCTGGTGAAAATGTGACCATTCACTGTTCAACAAATGCATTATCGCATGCCCGGTTCAGCTGGATCAAGGTACGATAGCTCTGGCATATATGTGGGTTTTTTTTTTGCATAGCCATTGTTCGTGGCAAATACAATGGATATGCTATAGATGTGAATTACCTGATGATATGCATTATTTCAACCTGTAAAGTTTTTGTTTGTTACATAATGTTGTAACAGGACAACACCATGGTGTCAGACAATCAATCTCTGAAGCTCTGGCGGATGAGCAAAACTCAGGCAGGTGTTTACACACTGACAGTCAGCGCAAGAAACCACAATGTATATAAATGGTTTAACATCACAGTACTGGCACTTCCAGAGAAAGGTACTAACAGTTCCTGTTTACTTCTTCCCATAAGTATATTGTTCTACATTACAAACACACATTTTAAGACAGATTAAAACTGGCTAGAATCATATTTGCAAAAGCATATCTATATACAGTATAGCAATGTATGGTAAAAATAAACTTGTTTTATCAAATTATATCAATAATATAAAATGTCATATTGGTTGTACATTGAGTTGTATTGTAACTTGATACAAATTAGACACGGCAATTAAAAACACAAGCTACAGAGTTATGGATCTGTTGTGAATCTGTAGCCTGTCACCTATCTGCCCCAGTTTATGTTTTCATAGAATTCGTACAGTATCTGTTCTGTGAAACACACCAAAGAGGCTGTGAGCGCCATCTGCTGAAATATATAGGCTGGTGCATGTAGGATGAAATAATACAAATGATGTAATGGTTGATCATATTATTGACATTTCTGTCTGTATCTTGGAGCTCTTTTAAGTCTTTCAAAATGGGGGACAACATAAGAAAAAAAAAAGATAAATATATATATGTATATATTTACATAGCTTTTATAACAAATGTATTTAACAATACACAAAACAAATACACTCTTTGTATAACATTGTAATACAATATTACATTTTATGTGTCTGCCACACAGTGCTACTTTTGTAACTTGTTTCTGATTTGAGAAAATGATGTGTTAACTGACCCGTGTTACAACCATCCCTGGTCTCGCTATATATTCCTAAATAAACCTTCTAAATATATTAGATAGTGTTAGTTGCGATATGTCAGGCTAATCCCATAACCACATGCTAACAGTAAGCTTGTTTGATATATTATTCCAGATGTTACAGCCTCACCTCTATATAATTCATCTGGACAGACTGAACAGACTGACCACTGGAACAACATAACCACACTGGAAGACAAAAGCCATACCACACCTCCCATCTATGGGCATCCAAATACCGATGCCGGTGTTACTTGGACAACGGGATTAGATGCGAACCCAACAGTTAATAAAAAAATAAATCATGCCACATCCTTTAAACCAGAAGTGTCAGACAACGTTACAGATGGGCCAGCCACTGTGACAGACCACCATCAAAACAATTACGAGATCTCTGAGCAATCAGTGTCCACTCCGTCTGTTCAATGGAATGTCAGTGAGTGGACAACACCCACGGGGTTAAGCCATGAGGTTCACAGTAATAGCAGAGACTTAACGTCTCCTCCGCCTCAAACAGAAACCAGCTCCCTAGCATTCACAGAAGAGTCCATAACCCCGTACAATATAGGAAACTCTTCAGAGCACCCTAAACCAAGGACCATTGGAGATGACAGGGTTGCTGTCGCTGAATCAGGTAAAGCTATTTTAAAACTATTACTTGATGGTACTGAACTTGTGTTAAACCCTTGAGTCTGTAGGGGTCAAGGGGAAAAGCAATGAGTCACAATTATTACTCTGGGAGAAACTCTTGGCCTACTCTCACACATGCTGGGAAAAGAGAACCAAAACACCAATCACCGACTAAATTTAAGGGCCGGCTAAACAACCAGCGATATTCTCCTCCTCCTCCGCAATAGATTCCTACTCCTGTTCCCTGCTATGCCACACACGTTTGAGGAATGAATACCCTCCTAAGGAGGCAGGGGGTGCACCAGGTCCCCATTCACATGGTCGAAACGCCTTTTGAGCACCTTGAGCTCCTCCAGTGGAACCCTCGACCACTGGCACTCTACACAGGCAGCAGCCCAGACACCGATGTCTTTCTCGAGGCCATGCTAGACCAATGAGCCTTCCCGCCACACTGGGAGAGACATAACATACCTCGCACACACTTCCAAAACGCACCCGGCACAAAAATGTTAAGCTTCCCCACAGAGGCATCACACAGGAGCATGACACCACCGTAGTGGAAGGGGATGGGTGTTTGTTGGCGGGATGCACTGGCCACCAAGATGCCGTCCAGCTAAACGAACAGGTATGTGCCGTGACCACAAAACAGATGAAGAAAACTTGTGAGGAATGTGAGGAGGGGTGGGTTGTATGTGAATGGGGAGGGGTGGCTGTGTCGAACTTGTTATGGTCAGGACGGGGAACTCGGCAAGGAGCCGTGCAAAGTCACTGGTCCAAATTGGACGAGCCGCTGAGTGAGCATGGAAGGGACGCGAAAACCTCCGTCTTCATGAGGAGCCAGTCCTTGACGTCCACTAGCAGGTTTTTTGGACGGGAATACACCACCCAAAAGGTGGGCGACAGACTGTACCATTGTAGTCCCACTGAAACCGCTGTCTGCCAAAACACAAACCTGCACCAGTGCACCACTCTGCCCCAGCGCTATAGCACAGACCTCATCATTGGCTGCATGGTGTGCCAGACCCTGCTTCCCCTGTACATGTAGGTCTGATCCAGTTAACACGATCACAATTACAATGAGGTCCTTAAGCAGACGCTTTCATCTAAAGTGACTTACAATGTGAACCTGTCCGCGTCCACAGTTCATGTCCCTAACAAACGCCAAGCGGCCTGCTGCGCCCCTGTTTCTTAATTCCTTGTTGAAGCAGCAGTGTGGGTGCATGGCACTTCTTCTTCATTGGGTAATTACATAGAGCTGTCAAGATGGAAGCAAATGGCGGTTTGTGAATTGTAAATGGCTAAGCCAGCACCTGTACGGTGAACCAGGGGTTTAATTAAATCATACATTCATCCTGTATGTAAACTAATCTACCAAATCATTTATTTTACGCCTTAAACTGTTTCTTTTCTCTCTGAATCCTCTCAGGTGGTCGTGGTGCTGTATATATACTGATGAGTCTTTTAATCCTGATGTTTTTCACAAGTTTTGGGATTTGCTACAGGAAATACATGATCAAGAAAAGGTGTGCTTCTTCACTGTTCTCTCATATTTTATATAATAACTTATTTGTTTTTTAATTATTAACAATACTTAGACATTATCTGTAAAGTGACAACCCATTTGTTATTAAAAGTATGCCAATAATGGCAAATAACATTTCTAATTTTATACAGACAAATTATTGTATAACAGTATTTTTTCTGCTTTCTTATATTACATACAAATGTATGTAAAATAATAAGTATATGTAATTAACTATATAGTTAATATGAATATGTTCATAGCACTTTGTATTTATGTGTACTTTTACATTCAAATACTGTACTGTACATCTGGATACCGTAAATGGCTGTTGGCCTACATAATAGTGACTGCGATTGATTATCACATTTGAGGGGGCGCAGCTTCAGGGAAATTTAGTCAACAGTGTTCAACCAGTCTTTGTTAATCTCTCAAGAAATTAACACATTATAAATTAGCATATTCTGCAGTCCTCCTTTAGATGTATTAGAATTAGGGTATTTTTATTTGTATGGTCTGTGTTTGGCAGTCGCTGCTGCCAGTCATTTGGCTGTATTTTTACAGTTTAGTTTTTTTTTTGTTTTTTTTTGTTTTTAAAGTGTATATTTATGTTTAATGTCTCAAATGTTCAAAAGATACAGATGAGGTGATATAAACAACATTGTATTTTTTAATGCTATTCTGTGAATCTATGTCTCACTGCCTTCTCACTCTCTTCATGTTTCTCTAGAATGGACCAACCACCTCCATTCAAACCCCCACCACCCCCAGTCAAATATGCAGGTCAAGTCAGGTCTCCTGAGATTATGTATGGTATTATCTGAACAACTGAAAACAATGGCTTTACTTTGTCTGCTATGTATGCATGTGTGTGTGGATATTATTTGATATATGCCATCATCTTAATATACATTTTCTGTATATCATGCTTTAATTATGTTCATATACAGTATGCAAACGTGTCTGATATAAAACAGTATGTGTTCAACTATTCATCTGTTTAAAGAGGAACATTTATTTTGTAGATTTCAACATTGATAAGCATGTCTCAATGCATCAGTGAAAGTTAAAAAAAAATGTTTATGTTCACAACATGCTACAACCTCAAGAATGTTTCCAACCACAAAACACAAAGCTACAAGATCTCATTTGTTCTACAACTTTTCTTCAGTGTAATGGGAGAATAAGAGAAGCCGGATTAGTTTTATTTCAACGCAACATCCAAACACATAAACCTCTCCCGTCCCGTCAGTGCTCCCTCAGAACCTCCGCCCTCCCCCATTGGACACGCACTGCCAGGGTTGGAATACTGTTGCATGGTGCGGCCTGTATGCATTGTGAGGAGATATTAGCTGAATTTAACAAAAAATGCATTAGATTAGAATTGTTATAGGATCTTTAAGTTCAAAAATGTTCTGCAACTATAAAATTGTTTCTACACAATGATTTTGAGTTCCTGTAGTGTTTCTCACACATGCTCGTGGGGGGGGGGGTCAAGAAAGCGGTTATGGTGGGTTGCAGTGTGTGCCGCTTGTATGACTTCCTGACAAAGAGCCCCATAGCTTTTTGACATATGTTGATTTTAGCTCTCACACCACTAGCATCTTGCTAGAATGTGTTATTTATAAATAAAACCACAAACCACAGCAGCTGATTGCCCAAATTAATTTTCATCATGTGCACCATGCCCAGAAATAGAAAGGCTAAATTATTCATTGATCATTGAAAATAACTGAATATTTGTTATTTTGAAACTTCTATTTTTTTAATAAAGACAAAGATCATTATAAATTACCAATACAAATAAATGGCTGAGATTAAATATTTGTTTCTAATATATACTTTTTAATATGTGTCATCACATCGACACACACACACATGCACACACACACACACACACACACACACACACATGCAGTTTGGTCTGTCTGTTTTTATTAATTGTATTTAGACCTAAACAATATAGCTAACTATAATGTTCATGTCAGGTGTCAGGAGGTGAAAGTCTCGATCAGAAGAAAGATATTGTGTGTGTGTGCGTGTGCGTGTGTGTGTGTGTGTGTACAAACTGTACATCCTGCTTTTGCTGTTGTGGTCGGAAATGGAAAATTTACGCAAAAGAAGAACAGCCTTGCATTTATTAATGCCGTCAGCTTTGCGAGTGAGTTAAGATATTATTAAAAAAAGAAAGGAGTTCAGCCTATGCTCTAATTAAATATTAAATGACATATATCACTGTTTTACAGTGTGTTTGTGATGTCATCAGCTACAACCAAACATAACCTTTATGTTCATGATGTTAATAAAGAAAAACTCCATGCACGCTGTGAAATCCTACTTGTGTATGAAATTTAAAAACATTACTTGTCAGCTAATTAGGCCTCAGATTGTATCGCACAATGGCTTTTGATGAATTGCATCAGAATGGGGTTATGTTTCCTGCGTGTAACTGAAAAATAACATTCAGCATTCAGAGGGGCTAGATAAAAGAGGGTTTGCTAAGGGAAGGTAAAAATAGTGCTACACAACTCAATGACTTCACAGTGTGACAACTACGTCTTCAACGTGCCAGACTGTGATCATATTAAAGATGACTGGCAATGGTAAGAATATTTCATATTTTATAGATTTACATTTGTTTGGAAGAAGATAGTATATAGTTTAGTGTTACAGTAGTCAAATATTTTCTGTATTTTTTAACCCGGAGAAAAATGTAGTATACTGTATTCCGTAGAGAAAACTTTGTTGCTGTAGTTGTTGATGTACTTTATTACAAAAATGTTATGCTAAACCCATTCAACTGTTGTACAATCTTTTTAGTATTTTTTGTATTTTATAAATTAAAGTTATAACATTATCCAAACACAATTAACAAAAGTACACCATTTGTTGGAAAATGTACAATACTAATACAAAATACAATAGTAAGTTACACAGGCTAAAAGTCAGGCTATACATTTTTTGTTATATCAAGACAAACAATTATTGAAATGCATGTAAATCAAATGCATTTGTAATGTTTTGATTTGCAGACTTTTTTTATTTCTATGTCATTTTGGTTTTTTTTAAGTTTTCATCAAAGAATATACTGTAATATTAATAATGTCAACCTTTAGATTCTAAAAATGGTTTGAAATAACATGGTAATTAAATAGTTTGGGAATATTTTTTTTATAAAACTTTCCCTTTATCTCCTACATATTTCCACATGCAATATTTACTGTTGTATTTGTTTTGTGATCTGTGATAGATACTACATGCATCAAGGAATGGATTACTCTGGCAATCACTTCTATCGCTCTTTTGACTTCAGTGGTTCTAAACATTATTTTGTACTTTTTAAGACGAAGGGACACCATGCAGCGAGGTACAGAAACATATTTGCTTTTATTCTGCATTACATATTTGAATAACCTACATGGTAGTTTTGAATTAATAATTGTGGTGCTTCAGTATTACTTTGGTTTTTAAACACGTTTTATATTTTTATCATGAAGTTTTCTTTGTCTTCTTAATTTTTCCAAAAAAGATTAAGGTGTTAAATTATGAATAACTCAACAATTCTCTGTTTAAACAGCAGATAGTGAAAAGTCCACATACCCAGAGCCATACCAAAGACAAAGGTAAAGATGGGGTCTGACCATATACTTTCTTCTTGGAAATACAGTCCATTACATTACAGAAATGTATTATTTTGCAGTACACATATTACCATTTTGTCAATACTCACACTATAGCCTTCCTAGTCTCAATAGGTCTTTTCATGATGAAGGGATGCAACAGGAAAATCCTATCTATGGAAACATCAGCACAGATAGAGATGGTGAGTTCTGTATTAATCTGATAACCATTGTTAACCATTTCTAAAAACACATTTTAATAAAGTTTGCTGTTGCATTTATAACTGGTTAATGAAATAAGTGCCTTGTCCTTGGTATGATTATATATGTTGTATACAGTAATGAATGTTTATTTATCATACATCGTACAGTAATATTCTGTATAAGTGTGTGTTTTTTATTACGTTGGACAACACAACTCAAAAGATAATTTTCTCATACAAGATGTTGCTTGGGTTTTTAAATTATTTGTATTTAATATATTAGGAATAAGTATCACAATTATTGAGCGTCAAGGCATAATTTATCTCAGCATAATAAACAGTATAATCGGCAAGTAACACAAATGTTTATATGTTATGCATAGAAACAACTTCTCTAGGTCAAAGGTTACAGTGCAATATAGATCTAATTTGAATTTGAACTTGAACTTAAAATTAGATTCAAATCAACAATTTAAATCTAATGCAAAAAGATGTAGCCTAGCCTTTAGTTTGTGATCCTCAATTACATAGATCACATATTCACTCACGACTATTTTGTTTTTGTTTCACAGAAAGAGATGTGTGTTATGAGATGATGACAAAGCCACATAATAAAGATTGCAGAAAGGTAACACTTGCAATACAGTATTTACACATTTCTATGATCTTTTTATGGAAAATTTGACATCAAATATGAAATCAGTAACAATCACAATGTAACCATTTTGTTCAGCCTTTAGATTCGGACCTTAACTACGCCTCACTGGATCTCAACATGGCCAACAACAAGAAGAAGAAGCAGAGGCGCTATCAGCAAACCCAGAGCTGGGACCAGAGCCCCCAGTCGTCCAATCTCTGTCAGGGCATGATGAGCACGGCTGTGCCCACCAACATGTTCTTGGAGGTGGACGCAGAGGCGGAGGCCTCGCACCTTTCTAAGAACAGCAGCCCCATGCTGTCACAAAATAACATCTACCTGAACAGCCAGCAGATAGCCATGGAGACGGAGCTGAGAGAAAGACAACGAGAAGCACAAATGGAAAGGGAGCACAGTGGCTGGGACGAAAGCAATGAATGGAATGGGGGTGCTGAATGGGTGGAAGACAGCCAGGACGTAGACGCGGCCGAGGAAGAAAATGGCGGTGCTCTAAATGTTGTCACGGAGATAGAAGAGACACAGTATGTCAACAACAGTACAGATCACTTCATGGGTTGCTTTAGCCAGGACAATGATTTATGAGACAATAGGCTGAACCCATCGATCAAACAGCAGTTCAGAAGGACTGTTCCTGAGCAAAATCTCTGCTATATTAATAATTAATTTAAAGATAATAATTATTATGCAATTATTATGCAATTTGTAATGTGCATAAGATTTTTTCAACTACTGGCTACCTCCTCCTATCACATACCTACTCAGCAGGCTGAAGCAATCAAAATGTCCTTTGTGTAGGATTTGATTAAAAGACAAACAGTGGGTTAAAATGTGAAGCTCACATTGTGGCTTTTGGAGGTTAAGGGTTATTTGCTGGAAATATTTAGTTTGCTGTGAAAGTTGGAGAAAGCGAAAGGGCGTCATTACTCAGAAGACATTGTGTTGACTTCCCTCCCGATGTGTCTTCAAAAAGATACCATGTCTTCAAAAAGCTGCAAAAGGGGAAAACATACAAGCACAGTTTCTGCAGTGTAGGCTGATCTTAAGCATTGTAAAGCAATACTTTCCTAGGTAAACCTTAACTTCAATTAACACAAATTAACATGATTAGCCTACTCAACTAGGGTAGGCATGTAAATAAGTGTTATATGTAAAAGTTAGTTTTAGTTTGAAATAAAATAATTTGCTTAACCGTGCTATGTGTAACTTGTAATATATGGCCATATATTTAGACCTACTTTATTATTTATTTATTTTACGTTTTTTTTTGCATATATGCAAATAAACGTGGTTCCTGGTTCAACCTGGTTCAATTTGTTTCCAAACCCTCACAGGGAACCTCAATTTACGTCATATAGCCTATTATCTGTGGTTGTATCAGCCGTATCCTTAGTTTAGCGGCCTATTTTTTGCAGGAAATGTAAGCAAAACCTTTCGATTGTGCGTGCATCAACACAAACCACACACTCAGTACTTACGCACACACACACACGCACACAGGCGCACACACAAGCTAAAACAAACAAACAAACAAACAAACAAACTGGAAGGCGAGGGGGGGGGACCATATCACAGCGGTACTCCTGTCTTTTTAAGACAGTAGGCGTGGCTTGTAAAGTCGAGAGGTTGGTAGGACAACAGCGGTGAAACATGGCGGCGCACATGTGAATCTCATGCTACGTTTACCATATTCTAGGAAAATTATGCTATTTGGATTCAATCACTAGTTGTTGTGTAAAGTGTTCTGAAACGCACTTTAATTTAACTTAAACAGTCTTTGACTGAATCATGTCAGTGCTAGCTGGGGTTCACTAGTATGAATACTAGCTAAACATTAGCATTTAGCAACTAACCGTGAACATTTCACTGATCCTAGATGGAGCCCGACCAGCAAATACGAAATGTAAGTTATTGCTATACAGATTCGTTATTCATTAAGACAAATACAAATCTAAAAGCTATCACACAACCTATTGTTATGAGTATGTCTTCGAAACACTACCGATACTGTACGTATGTCTTCTGTAGCTTCGGGATTTCCTACTAGTGTACAACCGAATGACTGAAATTTGCTTCCATCGATGCACCAGTAACTTCAATTACAGAAGCCTCACCATGGACGAGGTGAGGGTCGTGACAGACTTCGTCATTGTCGCTGTAACTGATGTTTAGATGGATTAGATGGGTAATTTGTCTTATTTTTTAATAACTGGCCATTTGTAATGCTTATTTTGCAGGACAAGTGTGTGGACAATTGTGCTGGTAAGCTGATCCGTGCCAATCACCGTCTGATGGGAACCTATGTTCAGCTGATGCCCAAAATGGTCCAGCGTCGAATGGAGGAGATGGAGAGCAAGGCTGTAGAAAATGCCAAAGCGGCAGAGGTCGAAGCTTCTATGGCAGCAGTGCCGGCGGTTACTGAAAGCTTATCAACATATTCTGAAACATCCATTGCCCCATTTACATCCCCTCAAGAAGCATCATTTATCACACCAGCTGAGACTGTGAGTCCAGTTCAGATCCCCACAGTGCATGGACAGGCAGTTGTTAAACCTATATTACCAACCAATAGCCCAGTTTTAGGTGAATCTATGTTTAAATCAGAGGTCACTGGTCTTACTTTGAATCCATCAGATAGAGTAGAGCAACCTCTGGCCACTTCCATAAGCAAAATCACAAAAACAATCTCACCTGTAACAGAACATGTAAATCCTGCAGTACTTCATAAATCTGTTAATGGACCATCTTGATCTGCCCCAAAACTATTTGTGTCTACATTAGTAACTCGTGCAATGCATAAAGCCACAATGGGGTTAACAAGCCAATATAAAGGCCCGAGAGTGTTTCGTATTCTCTGACAAGTAATGAGACTTCGCCTAGGGATATCAAAATTCAGAAAGGACTTTTGTGTGTCCTGGTTTGGGCCTTCTTTTCTAGACAGAGACTGCTCTCTTAAACCAACAGTAGTCCCTTATGTTACAATATCCGCTGTGACTGGCTGAACTTGTAATATTGGAAATTGGCTTTTCATCATTAATGAATAAAATAAAATGTATTAAAAAAACAAAACTCTGTTCTGAAGTGTGTGCTGACATAGTGATGGATCCCATGAGATGTATCTTCCAGTTATAACATTTGAATGGATATTGCAAAAGCACCAGTTATAATAAAAAGCATGTGAAACATGTCTGTACAATGTGGTTTCACCACCCTTACCTCTTTATAAGCTGAATGGCTTGATTGCCATTGAACACGATTAGAAAGCCTCCATGATAGCAGTGCAATATTCACTGTCCTGTTATGTTGAAACATCTCAAATAAACTATAATGTCAGGAATTACTTTGTTCATGTTGTCATTACAATGTCGCACAACAACCACACGTTTTCCTATTTTATTTAGTGTATTACTTACCAAGGTATACAAATACATTGTTGTGCATGGTTATGCTTTCCCCTATATTTGTAGTCATTTCAAAAAAATAAATAAACAATGTTTTGGCCAAAAGGAGCCAGAGTTAAAACAATCAGCTAGACACTGGAGAAAACAATGGAAGAGGATTTTGCTACTACAGTACCGTATTGTTACCAGTTAGATAAAGTAGAGAGGTAAAGCAGCGCTAATGGTTGTTGGGGCAATAGTATTAATTATGTCCAACAGGCGGCAGTGTTGTACTATTTTGGGCCTGTGATCCCAGTCCCCACACACAGCGCCTCCAAGTTCTCTCATCAAACAAGAAGAGCGGGGCGTGGACACGGACAATCTTTTTGGAGACTATAGACTAGGGAAAATTTCCCGTCATCGCGCCTGAAACTGGATATTTGAGAAACTCATTAGTAAGTAAACACGTTAAATATTTTTTTATTAGCTATTTTTTGTTGTTTAGACTATCACTTGATAGCACATTTGCGACAGAATAGATTCGTGTTTCAAAGGCCTACCTGTCCTATTCCTCATAACGGACTTTCTGTTCCAACTAGCCTATTACTTAACATTCCTTCCTATTGTATCGGTTACATTTCAATTACACTTTTATGACAAGCTCTCAATGTCATCACGCCCACAACGTATGTACGCTCATAGTAGCTCATGTACGCGCTTCATTGCCCACTACAGAATACCAATGGCATGCGCATAATTCCAAAAAGCTCCGCCATAATAACAGATGTGGACCACACAAACATTACACACCAAAACAGCCTAAATATAACAATATATGGTGGGAACACAACTTTTTGGCATCTTGTTTACAGCCAACCCTGAGGTTTTCGAGAGTGAACGAACCTACCAACCTTTTGCTTTGGAGTTGACCAATCATCTTACAGTATCTTAATAGCAGTGTCACTAACACTTGGTTTGTATGCTGCTTGCCCCTGATCTCAGAAGAGACAGGGACACGTCAAGAAGACCTACGACCATGGATGACATCTTCACACAGTGTCGAGAGGGGAACTCAGTGGCTGTACGGCTGTGGTTGGACAACACAGAGAACGACCTCAATTTGGGGTAAGGTGATGTGCTCACACCTCGCATATCCGTTTTGTTGTGGTTTAGAAATAGACACACTTGCAGATGACCACAATGCTGTAGCCTATGCTTAGTGTCTATATTTAATGTATACCACACAGAGTGGTATTTGTTTAAGATCCTTACTGTGCGTGTGTGATATGTTCAGTGTGTGTGTGTGTGTGTTGAGGTTTCCCTGGTGCAGAGCAAGGCAAATAGTTTCCATTTTGTGCACTCCATATAAATCTCAAATTTTTCCTGCACGTCACTAGACATTTCTTTAGAAAAAACTGTGTATTGATGTCATACCCATAAATAGTTACAGAGAATTGTGTTTGTGTGTGTGTGTGTGTCTGCACGTGGAAAATTGCAAGGGTTTGTGGTGAAACTGCAATATAAATGGGACAGTCAACTGATTTATTAATTAAACCCATCAAATGCAGCAACAGAAAAAGAATTGAGTAGCACAGACATTTTCCCAGAAGAGTGACCGCATACGAGGAATAGTTATCTGAGTTTGGGTCAATCCTTAGAAAGCTTTTTTTTCTCTGCTTCTTCTTCTTCTTCTTCAAGCAAAGCCATTGGTTCTCTCTGGGCAAGGCCATATATGAGCAAATTGTTGATGTTTGTGACGTTCAGGCCAGCAGAGCTCCGCTCTGGGCCAACCGCAAATGAGCCAAAGCCATTTCCTCTATTCAGCTCCTTACAGGGTTGGGCTGTCTCTAGCAGTGTCTCGGGCAGCTAGCAGCAGTCACCGTATAAACATCTGACCGGCGATTATGCTGCTGGCCTGATGTTATGACTACAGCCTCACGCTGAGGAGCCACAGTCGTGTGCAGCTAAACCCCGCCCCCTTTCAGAGTTTCTATGAAATGGCGCGAGTAGAGAACATTTGTTCAGACGGCACTGGCATTCTTTTCTTTTCCTGTATCTGATGTAAGGGTTAGGAATGGGGAAGACTGGGAACACAGAGACTAAAATATATGGCATTCTGAAACTCCCCCTGCAGCTGAGAGAGAGAGAGAGAGAGAGAGAGAGAGAGAGAGAGAGAGAGAGAGAGAGAGAGAGAGAGAGAGAGAGAGTG
>JAODUK010068348.1:0-16769 GCA_027564635.1 Typhlichthys eigenmanni
ACTATTTGGAATAAAAAATGAACTTCACAACATATTTAGAGGCAGCTATTCTAAAACTAAAAGCATATTAGCAATCAACAAAATAGTTAGAATGGTCTTTTACTGTGAGCTAGTTAAAGCTATCACAAAATCTGACAAATGTTGATTATCTACACACTACAGGTACATATAGCCTTTTCTTGTTTCCAGACCACATGACAATGGTCACTGGCTTGTAATATCTGATAACGCACTCTGGCACTAACAGAACATGTATCGTGTTCGTGCATGTGGTTTCAGGCCAGTTATGGGTGTCTGTCAGTGGGGGAAGGGTCATGGTGTTTGACGCTTCAAGTTGGTCGTTGACACACACCTGCATCCAGGTTGGAAACTCTAGACTGGTGAGAACACACACACGTACAAACTATTTTATATGGACAACCCTGTGCTGTCGAAACAACACGTTGTACATTCCATGTTCATCCCATGGGTACTGGTATTTCTTCAGCACATGGAACAATTGGAATATAAAAACAAAGCAAACAATAGAGTTTCAGATTTGTCCCAAAGTTCCCCTCATCGTTGGAGAGGAAAATGACGTAGATACCATTTTGAAGCACTTCTCAGCTGCTAATAAACTCGCCTCTTTTCTAAAGGGGCTGCTCACCTCATTATCTGTGTTATAGAAGTGTGGTTGTGCTAAAGGAAATTAAGAGTTTTCTTTAAGAGTTGTACATCATTCTGATCTGGGCTAGTCTCCAGTATCCAGTATTGTTGCAGTAGTTAAACTGTGGCTATTGGTTAAAACCTGCAATTTGGGGATTAAGGGAAAACACTTTCACCTATGGTTTTCAGTTTGTCATTTTGCATAGCAGATTTGTAAAATGGTAAACTAACATGCCAGAGGAATTGGTGTCACAAGTCTATCTGGGGAGCTGTACATTGAAACTGTTTGTGAATGGCTGTCCTTTCAAAAAAATACTTGGAAATATACTTGAACTGTCACGTCCAGAGGCAGAAAAGAGGACCCAAGTGCAAGATATTGTTGGTATGATGGTTTAATGATGACCGGGTTTGCAGAACAGAAGTCAAAAACCACAGACAAGACTAGACAAGTGAATATGGACAAATGATCCAGCACAGGGCAGGCAGAAAACAGGATATTTCACACATAAAGGGATGATTACAGATTGGAGACAGGTGAGGCAAACACACATTGAGCAGGGGAGACAGTGAGGACATCCACAGGTTTGGAGGGGAAGTGCAGGGGAAGGGAATTAACGTTCAAAATGATTCAGAGGCTTTCCAGACTGATTCGCACAACGAAATTAAACTGAAGCTGGCGAGATCAGTAAAATGGCCCCATCTAGTGGAAATTAAACAACCCACTTTACTGATCATTGTTAGCCTACTTCTAGTTTAGCTAGTCAATGAACCCCCTTAATGCATGTTTGTCAAAGTGCACAGGTGTGCATAGAAATATTGACCGATCAATTAACGTACCTGGTATGTATGTGATGAGAGAGTTTCAGGTAGTAATGAATTCTTGGAGTCCTCATTCTGGACGGCAAGCATGGGTCAAGAACAACCATCCGTAAGGCCCCTAGTGGAGATGACCAGTACTAAACCCTGCTAACCAACACTGTGCTCTGGCAGAACTGCATGCTGGGAGTGGACACGGACCAGGTTTGGATGGGCTCTGAAGACTCTGCCATCTACATTATCAGCATGGTGTCCATGGTCTGTAACAGACAGCTGACCGAGCACAGGTCAGAGGTCACCGGACTGTCTCTGAGCACAGACAAATGCAGGTAACGCACACGTCTTCTCCTCCCTGGTGTGCCCTGTGTGTGAACGCTGTGGGTAATGGCTTAATTAATTCGGCTGGTAAATGTTGGGTGCATTCAGTGGACTTTTTCACTGAACAAGACGTTTCCTCAAAACATTTTCAAAATGTTCTTGAACTAGTTTCAAAGATGTTTGCCGAGTTAAATGGGCGTGGCAAGTGTTGCTCAGTGACGTGTAGCAGGTGTAGCCACATATTTGCCTGGGTGTTTTATAAGTATTTGTGAGTAGGCTATAAGTCATCATCTTTTAGTACCAGCAGGCCTACCAAATGTGTTTATTTAAATTTTCAATCTTATATGTATGTTGTCTCATTCTGATATGAAATGCATGACATTTAAAATCGGGAGTGTGTTGACACAACCATTACGGTCATATCCTTCAATTGGAATGCACCGACAGAGGTGGTTCTAGAGCCACGTGTTTCTTCCGTCATCTTGTGCATTTGTACTGCTGAAACACAACAATCTAAAGCAGTAAAACACAAATGTTTGCTTGGTTGTTTTTAGCCATGTGAGCGTTGTTAAACCCACAGCCTATATGGACAGCCCAACTACTCCCTGTTTTGTAACCTGCTGTTCAGTCCACTGCCATTCGCGTTCAGCGAACATGTGGCAAATGCTACAAAACAGAGAGGCCAACATAAGCCACTGTTCCACCCAATGAGGAGTGACTTTGGTAGAAGTTATCTACATCATCAATAGGGGCAATTACAGTAAGCTAGACTTACTTACTAAAGTCTTACTTAAACCTCAGCCCAGTACAGTATGTGGTCTACACTGAGGTTAGTCTTTCTTAAACCTCATTGTAATGACGAGTGTAATGACACCTTTTAAATACAGTTCCTTTTTTCCCTCGTTATATTTTATGAGCTTGTCAAAGAACAATAAAAAGGTTGAAATGTCAGTGTCTATCCCGGGATATTCTTGCTATCGCAGTTGATTGTGATGTTACTGTGTTTTTTGTTTTTGTTTTCACTTACGGGAGAATGTATACATGTATGTAAACAAGTGTCTGCATTATTCACCCCAGCCAGAAGGTGGCGTACTCCTGCAGCGCAGATGGAAGTGTCATGGTGTGGGATGTCTCTACACTGGAGGTCAGAGTTTAATTTAATTCAAATAAAAAACTTTATTTACTTGGATATATTGAGGTCACGTTTTATTAGAACGCTGAGTGTGGTGGTTGTTTACATTGGAATATTCTCTCGCCAAGGTGAGGAAGCAGTTCCGTTTGTCTTGTGACGGCCTGCTGTCTGTCTACAGCCATAATGGAACCCTCTGGTGCTGTAAGTGACACACACACACTGATGGGCATATACCTTTATCGAAATACACACACACCTGCCTCTGTGTCTTAAAGGTATAGTCAGCTATTGCAAGCTAATTGTAAGCTTTTTGTCAAATTCATTTAATTTGTCAATATCGCCTAAAATGTTGCTATTTTACTGTACTCTGTGTGTGAGGAAATCACAATCTGGTACTTCTACACAGCCCTGGCTCTGTAAATATGAACATAAACAAAGTGGTGAACACCGCTGACATCAACAAAGCCGTAGTACTACGCTTTGCTTCACAATGAGTTTCAATGTGTGGGGCTGCGCTGCGGAGGGATATTGTTTTGATCTGAGCTTAAAGTTAGCAAGCGTTCTGGAGAATAACTGACCCTGCTTTTAACTCCTGACCTGTTTGTCTCTGTTTGGGTCTCCCTTGTACCTGTCTCTCTGTGCATGTGTCTCTCTGTGCATGTGTCTCTCTGTACCTGTGTCTCTGTACCTGTCTCTCTGTACCTGTCTCTCTGCATGTCTCTCTGTGCATGTGTCTCTGTACCTGTCTCTCTGTACCTGTCTCTCTGTGCATGTGTCTCTGTACCTGTCTCTCTGTACCTGTCTCTCTGCATGTCTCTCTGTGCATGTGTCTCTGTACCTGTCTCTCTGTGCATGTGTCTCTCTGCATGTCTCTCTGTACCTGTGTCTCTGTGCCTGTCTCTGTGCATGTGTCTCTCTGCATGTCTCTCTGTGCATGTGTCTCTGTACCTGTCTCTCTGTGCATGTGTCTCTGTGCATGTGTCTCTGTACCTGTCTCTCTGCATGTCTCTCTGTACATGTGTCTCTGTACCTGTCTCTCTGTGCATGTGTCTCTGTACCTGTGTCTCTGTGCCTGTCTCTGTGCATGTGTCTCTGCATGTCTCTCTGTACCTGTCTCTCTCTGCATGTGTCTCTGTGCCTGTCTCTCTGTACCTGTCTCTCTGCATGTCTCTCTGTCCATGTGTCTCTGCAGGCTCCAGAGTATTTATAATGGAGGTGTGGAAGAACGGCTCATTGAAGGACAGACTTAGTCTCCCTGAGCAACAGAAAGGCTGTCCTGTGACGTTCAGCTGCATTCTGCTCTTACCAGAGGTACTGAACACACACACCCACACACACACACACACACACACACACACACACACACAAACAGGTTAGTAATCGCTGTGCCTCCACAATGGTATCACATGTAATATTGAGTGCTTCCCAGACAGAGGAGCTGTGGAGCGTGTGTGTGGACTCCGATGAAGTGTGCGTATGGCGTCTAAAGGACACTACCAAACCCTACCAGCGTGTGACGCTATCGGACTGCAAAAGCTGCTACTGTATGATCAAAGTTAAAAACCAGGTCTGTATGCACACACGCGCGCGCACACACACACACACGCACACACACACACAAACAAATGTTTGAAAAGTTACAATGGAGCGTTAACATAGGGTCCACTGTGTTGCTCTCCGTCCCAGGTGTGGGTGGGTGGGTTGGGGCGAAGCTCCGGCAAAGGCAAGATTTACATCGTGCAGATGGACCACCTCCAGGTGTTGAAAGAGCTGCAGGGCCACAGTGACCGGGTGACGGCCCTGTGCTCGGCTGAGGACCGCTACGTCCTCAGTGGCGCGGGGAAACTCGACGGCAAGATCGCCATATGGAAGGTGTAGTGCTGAAGGGAGACTGAGCGGCTGCCGGAGAGTAACGGACACTATTTATACGGACTGTGACAAGCGTCAACAAACCCTGGGACCTACTAAGATACGATTATGGAGCTGCAGCCCTCCTTAGGATCGCAGAGGAGGGCCTGGTTAACTCAACCATCAACGGGATCTAAACATTGTACAATGCATGTGGCCAATGATTGTGACATTTGAGGCAGTATATTGTTTACATGGGCGTGAAGACTTGTGTGCAGTCCTGTCACTGGGAACATTAACCCATTCTTTCGGTGTATGAAAGACAATGGTGGGAACGTATCCCTCCTCAATGTGATGAGTGTCTGATGAAGAAAACATGAAGAGAAATGTCACGTGTCTACATTTTGATGGGAGTTTATTTTCTCTCCTTTTCTACAATGTGCTGTACCATAGGACTACCATAGGATTGTGTTTTCAACTTGGTGAGACTTTTTTCCACAAACGCTGACGACAACATTATCCTTTTAATTCAGGACTGTCAATGCAGAATACCTGGCTGAAATGACAAACAATTTTAAAGGAATATACCTTTGCACGAAACGGTCAGAAAGTGGTATATAAAAGACAAGACTATGTACCAAATCCTGTTGCGCTTCTTAAATGTAATAATTGTCATGACGTATTGTTGAAAAGAGAGCCTCGATGTATTTGTTTTTTTACATATTTATGAACATATAAATGTTAAATATACATTACTTTATATCTGAATATCATATCTGTTAAATCTGTATATCATTTACAAAACAGGTTTTATCGCTTTTTAACTTGTACAAGGCAATATACAATTTGATGTATTTATTTTGTTTTAACCAGAGATGGGGTTAGTTTGTCCACAGTCCCAAGCATTGGCTTTCTTCAGTAGAAATACTAAACCTTGTTTAGGCATAATATATTGTATTTGCACATTCCATGCATAATAATCTGTGAAGGCATGCTATTTCATCAGAAAATTAACCATTCCCTCTCAGTTTACACTTTAATATTTGATCTAAAGGGTAATGTACTTTTCACATGTAGCCAAAAGAGGGAGCTATTTGCTAATTCACTTCAACAACGTTCTACTGTTACTAGGAGCTTCTCAATTGGGGAGACTGACATTCATGATCTAGTAACTAGTTACTAGTTAGTGCACCATTATTTTGTTTTTTAAAGTAGCTTGACTTAAATTAGGGTTTAGACCTACAGTAGATCCCAACTCTCCCTGACTTCCAGTCATATGGCTGAAAGCATGTCCCTGTTTTGACAAGCATCTTCCATGTTGAAGTGTCATTGGACTAGACATAAGATCCCTCCCTGTAAATGAAATAAACAGGAAAATAATTTTCGTTTTAGATATGATTATAATTTTTTAAGAGTGAATAATTTAAAAATGTTTCTTCTTTGTTATTTGGTAATTAGTTGGCAAGAAATGCACCGATTTAGATTTAAAATATAATTGATAGTGTACTTTTAGTATTTAGGCTTCTTCCGGGAACAATTTTGAGGCTCCGTTGCTGTGTCTATAGCAATTAATTATCATTGCAAGTCCATGCATTGTACAAAAAAGTTCAATATGACCTGGTCATCAGCAGTCATTCGGTTACTCCTATTCAGCTATTTGTGACATACAGTAAATGGGCCAGGTCTCTCTATTATTTCGACAGTACAACCTCACTTACCATGCTTAGGAACCCTTCTCAGATTTGTATCTGGTCTTACAATGTGGTTGTTTTGGATAGAAAAGCATATTCCCCTCACCTAGTACAACCACACTTTTGTGGTTCTGGGTGAGCTAGAGAAATGTAAAGTTCTGGTGGTGCTATTACACTCAAATGGAATGCACCTTTCAATGTCACAGAGACTTGTGACTGGGGTTCAGCACTACTACTACACGGGTGCATGTGCTTGGTTGTGGACATTGTTTTTATTGTTAAAGCCTTAAAATGGCTTGCTCATGCCTAGCTATGTTGGATGCAAAGTTGTTTTCTCTGTCCACTGCAGCTCTTAATCTCATTCCCTTAATCCACAAAGTTTTCCACTGCATGGAAACTAAATATAGATTCATAATAAAAACATACACAATTGCAAGGAGCTTTCAACCTTTTTAATTGTATTGCTAAAATTGTGAAACAGTATGTGCTGTTTATTATAACCTGTACTAAACATACATTTTAAATAATGTATCAGATTATCAGATACCCGTAAGGTACCTTTCTCAAAAATGTTAGTTAAAGATTTGTTGGATTGTTGCTTCTTGTATGTCTTCATGCAACAGCTAATTGTTCCTATCTAGAGTTAGTACTACTGGTTAAGGGTATGAGTGATTGGAAACGCTGTCTCTTCTGTATTTAAATGAGCAACAGTGAAAGTGTGGTTTTCTCCATATATTTAAAACATAGACCACATCATGGTAAACAAACACACACAATCAACTGTCCAAAAGACAAAAAAAAAAGATTTTACAGAAGAATTTAGTTGTTTCCAAATGTGTTATTTGTCTTAATAGTGCAATTCTCTTGTAAAATCTCAGCTATTCTCTTTAAATAACGTTTTGGTCGGCAGTATATTTGCCATTCTGTGAAAGAGTGGTCATGGCTTTTCACTGATACTTTTGTTAATTTTATTGAAGATTTTAATTAATCGTGCAAAATTGTATTAGTTTTGCAGTTTTATCTTTCCCACTTTCTGTTGCGTAGTGTTCCTCGTTTGCCTGGTCCCTGTGATTATTCAGCGCAAAATAGATCGAGTCTGGAGAACATAAAGACAGACCAGCTGACGTCCTGCCTGCGGGGTATTCCCTTATAAACAACCCTATCGTGCATAATACGCAACGAACGTGAGGTATGCCGGCCCGACGCGCACTCCCTGTGCTTGTGTACGTCTCCCGAGCCCCGCCCTTTATGCTAACAAACAGTGACGTTTTCGGAAGCTGCGGCTGCGTTTTCTTCTTCCGACAGATATTCACTTTAAAGGCGTACTTAAAGCCCAAGCTTCAGCGGCAAAGCACCACAATCTATGCACCAAAAACAAAACTCGCATAGCCGAGCGCTACAGAAAAACGGACTGTCAACAATTACGGACCAACAGCCAGCGTATGCATGCTGAGGCGCTGATATAACGAGGTGAGGCGAGAACGATGTATGTTTGAAACGGCAATAGTTGTACAGCAGGCTGTGGCAACCAAATACACAGCATCTCTGGTTGCAGCTGCAGCGAGAGAGGAGGGGTGGTTAGAGAGAGCATCTGCGGTAGTCTACCATAATATAACAATAATAACACTCCGTGGCATTGCTTCAATATGCGTTGAGGAGTTATTTTAATTGTCAATGTCTCCATTGGGTCAAGCTGAAAGTGCTTACAGTTTCCCTCTAGACTGGTAGACGACGGCACAGGTTGCATAATTAGGTTGCTCTAGTTAGACCTAAAACAATCTCTTGGATTTACTAATGAAATCAAAGGGTGGAGGAATACAAGACTGGCTGAATTTAAAGGTTTAGTCTGTCAAGGGCGACACAATTGTTCATGATGGGTTTTTAGTTTGGTGCATATGTCACATAAGAAATCCCGCTAACTGTACATTTTCGTTATAATATACTTAAGTCGTGACAGACCAATGGGGTCAGGCCTACCGGTACGGTACAGACTATGCTATTTAGTTTAGCAGACTACAGCCTATTTAGTTAAGATTGTTGAGTTTTGAAATGTTGTAGCTCTACTGGGGTTTGGAACATTGTATGTTTGGAAATCTATTCTGTTTTGAGAGGCGACATGGGCTGATGGTAATTACTGTAGGCTATTCCAGCCTAAATCCTCGGTTTGTTACTGATTTTTACAGTCTTCCTTACAGTCTTCTCTCTTAATCTACCCTGAGAAGCCAGTAGACTTATGATCTCCCAGCTGCTATCATGCTGCTTTATAACACTGTTCTAAAAGTTCAAACTTTATGCAACTTTCTGCAAAAGCTAAACAATTGGTGCTAGCGTTATTATTATTATATATTTGAATGTTGAGGCTATTGGGTTTGCTCTTTTACATCAGTTAATGTGTTTGCCTGGCCTGTCATCATAACAGAGTCAGCAGAAGGTCACAAATACTGAAAGAAATGATATGGAGAGAGACAGATAGGCCTGCTGTAATAATCACAGTCACAGATTTATTCTGCTATATTTGTATGTTCACCATTGCAATTGTATTCATGTTGATTTACTTTGTGTGTGTTTGTGAACATTTGCCATTATATTTTTTCAGAACCTATGATTTTCAAATATTAACCCCATGTTCTTATGTGTGCAGGTGCTACTTTAGGACAAGAGTTATATTGTGACGTTGACATTGTCTCGACGACATTTATGAATCTTTCAAGGCCTTTTGGTGAGTACCACAGCTGGTTTAACACTTCAATGTGCCCCTGGGCAACAACATTCAAGCGCCCACTCTTCCACCCCATAACCCTATCCGTCATGACGAACGTTTTCACATGTAAACGGTGGAAAATACATCTGTTGCTGTGTTGCTAGCAAGTTAAAGCCCTGTTAAAATAATGAATATAGATTTCTATCATAAAAGCACGGTCCTACATAATAAAATATTTATAAAAAAAATAGATGGCCCCGAGCTGCAAGTGTTATTCCCACCAGGTTACTGTTAGCCTATATACTGCAAACCTTGTAGCTCTCATGGCCAAAGTGGTAAACAAACACAGTCACTGGATGCATATGCATGTGGTTGCTTACGTTGCCTTGAGGAAAGGCTACTGGGTGACAGGCAGCCTTGCGTTTGTTGATGTTCAACAGCACTTTTAACTTAGTACGTTTTTGGCTGTGAGACGAGTGTCCTGCAGGCTAGTCTGGCAGGGCAGGGTATCTCCCGTCAGAATAGCACGTTCCTCAAGCCCAAGTAGGAAATCTAACACTAATTTCTAATGGCGCATTCTCATTCACAGTGAAAACTGTGTCTATTATATGCATTTATTTAGCGTTATGGTTAAAGCAGATACTAAAAACAGCTTATAGACTACATAGCCTAAACACAGTAAACTGCAATAATCTCACCTGGTCTATGAGAACAGCATTGAACTAACATGCTGAGAAGTCACATGGTTGCATAGTCTATGTTTTTACCTTGTTTGTTACAGTAATATAGTTGTGGGGATACACAACAGGACACCCACCGTTATGTAAAACGGAGCGTGTACAATTAAAAGAAAATCTCTCGTTTTGTTTTTACCCGATTCGGCTAGTTCATCAAGTAGCCTAGCCTAGACCATAACAACCGCTAACTACCGTGGGACCATGGAGTGGGACGGCACTATCGTGATGCGTCTGGCTAAAGAACGTAATGCAATCTGGTTGGTTATTATACTAATACATGTGATTGGCAGGTTGGAAAGGTGCACTCTGTTTCCATGTGAACGCTTTTATTATGCGGAAGTCGACCTGAAGTTGTTTAAGAAAATATAGACATGATCTAATCAGATATTTTGGCTTGTACGTCCCAGAGTACCCCCCCCCCCAACCCACACACACCCACACACACACACACGCTAGCATTGTTTGCATTCTTGCTTCAAACTAAACCGATAGAACATGTATTGTCCCGCGCCCGCGGAACTCCTGTCTTTGCACTCTCATGATTCTGGCAGTGTCTGCGTTGACATAAGCATTTCTTATGTTGTTTGTGTGTGTGTGTGTGTGCGCACCGGGCTGTAGAGAGCAGACGCCTTAACTGAAGTGAAACCAGTAGACTTCCCCCTTGCTGGCATTATTGAGGTGCTGACTCTCTCACACACAGTCATGCACCGTCAACCAGTCGCATGCAGTCACGCGGTGACAGTCACACGTATTTCACTTAATTGACATCCATTTTGAATTTGAAATGAACACATGAATACAGTAATAAACATTCCAAAATACAGTGAACACATTGAGTTTTAAAATGACTTGCATTAACAGACAGTACACAGTATGCATATACGAACATGGTACTTTCTTGTTTGTGACTATCTAAATATAACAATGTCATTTATATGATCATATGAATGCAGGTGGAGTGATGTTTTTAATATAAGTCTTAGAGAGTGCTTTATTGTGTGTTGAACATAACTGGTGTGTGTCATGTTTTATAAATGTGTTATGATGCGATTTACTATACTGGGGGTAGCCTGTAGGCCAGGGTGGGGAATCCTAATCTTGGACAGCCACTGGCCTGCAGGTTTTCGATGTATCCTTGCTCCAACACACCTGGTTCAAATGAATGGCCCATTCATATGAACCAGGAAATTATTCTAGTCTCTTCTAATTATGTAATTGGTTTACAGCAAAGGGAAATGCAGACTATTAAAAAAGCAGTATAGCTGAAACCAAACAAACACATTCAGAGTTTAATAGTACAGTTTCTAAAATGAAAATGCCAATATAAAACGTAAGGTAACATTTTTAAAAACAGGTGAGCTTTTGTTTAATTCCTTTTTTACTGTAGATGAATTAGCTTGGCTGCTATTATTGTTTATTTTGAATGTAGGACTCAGTCAGGTCTAACACATTTGATATATTCGTAAGACTAGACACAACAGTGAAATTATTTAAATTAATATCTTAATGCAGTTAGGAAACATAATTCTGTAATGCCAAAAAGTAATTCTAGAGATCGAATAGCATTTCATTTAAGAAATCTCTTTAGGCATCAGTGGAGCTGGCTCAGTCACTGTCAGTCTCTTCGGAAACTGTAAAATTCAAGAGCAAACCTTCAAAAATGAACCACACACATGCAGACAGGTATCTAGGGTGACGTTAGAGAAAAGAACTGGATGTTCTCCAGTAATGACATTAACACTGTTAGCAATACTGCACTCCAGCTAATGGACACATTCGCTTGCATGAGCACAGACATTTAACATGTACTGTATTCATACAGGAGTACATGTGTTGACCTAAACAAAGGAAAATTATAGTGTAAGATTAATATTACTGCCTTTCCATTCAGTATTTTATTGACATTTTCTTTGTTCTTCTGTGATTCAGTTTTTAAATCCGGTGTCCTTGTGCAATAGTCAGTGGACATAGGAAATATACAGTATATAAAACAGCGGTGGTTGGACAAGTATAGGGTATATGCTGTACCAAATTAGCCAGACTTTGCCTAAACTCGAGCATTCATTTCAAATGGCACTTGCCGTTTCACTAAGGTTAGTTTATAGTCCCATTTCTTGTGACTGGTTTGGGCAAATTCATATTTGTTTTTTTGTAGTACACCTTGTTTTATTACAATAGCAAACATATGAGCGGGCAGAGGGTTTCTAAAAGCGTGTTTATTCAACCTTGGGCTTATTTTGCACCCATGTTCTTGGCCAGGCCATTGGTCCAGGCTACACGGTGTCGACTTTCAGAATTTGTGATGCCAGGCTTGGTCATAAAAGTAGTTGTCTCCTGTTAGTCTGTTGTTCAGGCCAGGCCTGATAAAAGCACTGTAATATTGCATGAATGGCCTTCAAGCCAACTGGCAGACCTGCGGTCACTGTTGGTTTTTGGGTTTGTCTGATTTAGAGTTTACAGTTACACAACCTTACACACGCCATTCAAAGACATGGCTTGTTTTCTTACCTCATCTAACGATGCAAAGGCCCTTTATTAATGACAATAGGGTTTTGTAATAGCTTGTGTCGGTCACATTTCATACCTCCAAGCTGAATGTGGGATAATGCCAGTTGGCAGACGTCTATTCACATGATATTGCTAATGTAGTCTGGCAATCGTCAGTCTTATTAGGCAATAAGTAGTGGGGGAGAAGTATTTTGCTGTTTCATAGCTTGGTGTACCACGGCTACCTCTAACTCGGGCAGTAAGTTGCTGAGTAATGGAAGTTAAATTAGCTGTTTCCTTCCAAAAGCATTGCTGGTGAAAATTTGCTTGCGTGTGTTCTAGGAAAAAAACAGCCTTGACTTGTTTTGACGTGTGTGTGTGTGTGTGTGTGTGTGTGTGTGTGTGTGTGTGTGTGAGAGAGATGGTTTGGGGGGGTTGTTTTCAGTTAAGCCATATCTGTACCCCAGGCGTACATGTGTTGGTATCAGACATGGAACTTTCCAGCATTGTACATGTGGGCGGAGTTTGTGTTTTTTTAAAAGTTTTAAAAAATTTTTTTTTTTTTACTGCAGTTAGTTCCTCAGTGGCTAAAATATGTCTGAGAAATGCTGTGCTAACAACAGTGTGTTATTTAGCTGATGTAAGTGGGTGGGGGGGCTGTGAAACATTGATATGGATATTATAATTAGGTCACAGCAAAGGTTGGCACACACCAGTGGGTAGACCCCAGGGTTTTGAGAGAACAACACTCTTTCATCCGTTTTCTCTCACACACACACACACACAACCCTTTGGCTCAAAACAAACATGCACTCTGTAAAGGCTGTGACCCATGGGTCGAAGATGCAGGGGGCAGCAATATAAATGTGAGGTAGCACTTGCGGGTTACAGCAGGCCTGGGGGGGGTGGGTGGGGGTGCAGATGGGGTAGACGATTGAAGTACTGCTTGTGTGTGTGTGTGAGAGAGAGAGATACAGAGCAGAAATGTGACTCCTGTCTAGAAGTAGGCCAAGGCTGCTGTCAACAACCTGATTCCAGTGTTCAGACGTGGGCTCACTGGCTGTCTAGAACACAGAGGGCCATTTTGGACGCACACTGCAAAATGCCTGCATGTGTCTTAGACCATGGAAGCATTAGCAGTGGAGGCACATGAGAATTGTAGTTATGGTCGTGTACTGGGGAATTACAGTGCTGTAGTTGTCAAACAAGGAGTTGCAGGAATGGTGATCCAGTCTGTTTATCAGCGGCATTTGATATGGAGTCATTTCCCACAATATACAGTGTATGGTAAATGGACTGCATTTATATAGCACCTTTCCAACCTTCTGTCCACCCAAAGCGCTGTACAGTGTTGCCGCACAGTCACACATTCACACCCCGGTGCCGATTGTTGCCGTGCAAGGCACGACCGACCACCGGGAGCAGTTTGGGTTGGGTGTCTTGCTCAAGGACAGGAGTTAGCCGGGATCGAACCAGCGTCTTTTGAATCACCTGTCGCCCGCTCTACCCACTGCGCCACTGTCACCCCTAGGTTAGGGTTTTGGTGATTGACAAAGTGTAAAAACGGGTCTGTATTTAGCAAGCCAGCCCCACATAAAGGTGGAGTCAGCAAGGCTGGAGAAAGATTGTTGACAAAACAAAAACACCTCTTGATTCAATGCCATAGGGCAGGCCTATTCAATTGGTGGCCCGTGGGCCAAATGCAGCCCCCGTGTGGCCCGAGAGGGAATTGCACACTTGAACACTAGACACTATTTCAATATACAGTATATACATTAGGGTGCTCCCTCAGAAGCTCTGCCCCATAAACTAGACATATATTGCCAAGGCTGGGACAGTGGTGTGTGTGGTGCGGTCTGCACAACTTTTGTTTCTGTTCAGCATGCACACAGAACAAACGGCTAGCAGACGGTGAGATATTTGCTGAAATGGACAAAAGTGTTTTGGCTTACAATTGCTGATTCCTCCTGTAATGAATGAAGTTAATAAATGAACTTGTAGACATTAGGCCTGTTCCTTGGAGGTCAGTCATGACCATAACGAAAGGATGTTAATGGGCGAACATGTGTAGAGAGGCTATAAGCCCTCTCTAGCTGTGGCTGTTACTACTTCTTCAATCTTGAAATATATCGTCGGTGTGTTATCCCACTACAAACGTGACACAAATAAATGGCAACCACAAAGTCCTTGGTTGACACCGTGGACAGAGACCATGATTTGTAGCCACAAATCAAATTTTGCGGCAATAATTTTATATTTGGTTTGATCCCTGACATGATGGTCCTTTGCTTAAAGTCCTTCGATAAAAGATGTTAAAAGATGTAAAAGCTACATTTGTATCTGGGCAGCAGGCTGGCTGTATGGGTAATGATCCTGTCGTACAGTATACGTGCAAATTGCTGCAGTGCTAGCTTAATCAGAGAGCTAACAAGTTGGGCATTTCTAAATATAAATATTAGCATGACTGGGCTATTTCTGGATGCTAGGTTGGCAGACTCTACACTGCATGGGGTACAATAAAGCACCCTTCTCCTCCCCATGATATATTAGTTTTTTGATCTAGGCAGTTTGGGTAATAAATTACCTTGGTTCTCTGAATTATTAATGTGACTGTGTGTGTGTGTATTTGTTTATGAGTAAGAGATTTGCACTGGCGCTAGTGCACGTTGATGCACATGTGGCCCCACCCCTCCTCATGCACACTGCAGTGCAGCAGTACTGCAGCACAACACACACACACACTCTCCAATATTGGCCTATATGGGATTGAATGTGTTTGAATAATAGTAGAATATCAGCGTTGGATGTTACAAAACCAAATCTGTGCTTAATGCCACATCTCTCTCTCGCTCTCCTTTATCCCTGCAACCTGCTTCCTAAAGATGGGGATTCAATTTTCTGGTTGGAGGACTCTGTTGAATGGAATACTGTGTGTGTTTTGCAAGTAATTCATTTATTTTTTAATTGTGTGTGGTTTGAAAGTCTTCAGACACTTCTGTTCCAAAAAATGTCAGACATCACTGACATGTTACAGTATTTGACGGAGCTGAAATTAAATTTTCCCTCTATTATTATGTTCCAGATGTAAAGAGTCACTTTCTTTTCTTCTGGAACATACTATAAGCTCAAATACCAGCATGTTGTGTACAATCTCCCACAGAGAATTGCTAAAAGCCCAAGTTGATGCTAAGAGCTAAGTTTCAAGAAATGTTGAGTTGGGTATTTGGTTGTCGTTTTTTCTTATAACACCAGAAGCTAATCGGTTTATACCTTTTTTTTTTTTTTTGTTAAAACTAGTTTTGAAGGTGTTCACATTGTGTTTGTAAACAATATATGGATATCCATTTACCCTAGAACATGAAGAGAATAGCCATACTTAAAACCCACTTCCTGTCTTTGGATTTGAATACACCAACATATTCAAATGAGCCAGGAAGCACCAGCCGTAGCTCTCCAAGCACCCTGAAGGAAGGTGTCTATGAAATGCTAAACATTTGATAGTTTGACGTTCAACAGACCTCCCCCACCCCAACCACACACACACACACACTTTCTGACGCACACCCTGTCTTTCACAGGCTTGCTCTCTATCTCTAAGCTTCTTTAACCCATCTGCCTTGGTGTATTTATCACACCTTTCTATTTTTGCTCCCATCAGAACAGGGCGGGGGGGTGGGGACGCGAGCGAGAAACAGTCGGGTAGGGAACAGTGACCCGTGTCGGGCTAATCTGCTGTGTTTTAGTTTTTTAGCCATCTAGGTTTAACACTGCTTGATTTCCCAAAAGATGCTATTTTGAAATGGAGTCGACAACTACAGTACCTAGAGGTTTCAATAACATCCACGGTAACATTTCTGAATGGTTCACAGACATGCTAACGCCGCTGTAACTTATCTGCACTCAGAGAGAGAAATGGAGGTGGTAACTATCCAGTGTCTGTGTCACAGGTAATCTGGTCTCTCGCACTAGAATAAACACTCACTAAAAATAGACCAGGCCTGCGTGTACTCTGTATGTGTGTGTGTGTACTGTATGCCTGTGCTGGCGTGGCGTCTGAGAAGGTGTATCTGCGTGCGTCCTTAAAATCGTTTCCTGACCTTGAACTTTGCAGGCATCTTCCATTCCCTCCTGGTTTCAGATAGGAGACAAAACAAGCATTCTTCGCTTTGCCAGCCACCCCCACCCCCCCTCTCTCCCCCCCCTCTCCCACCACATAGGCACATGTGGGCCACTTCACTTGACTCTGGTGTCCCCTCCCTGATCTCCACTGCCTCCCACTGTTCTTCTGGACCTTTCCCACCCTAGGCCCTGTGGTTTCAGTGCAGCTCCTCTGCACCTGTTTATCGTTCTCACTTTTCCCTTGTATTTGTTCCTCAACCTCCCCTGTGTTCCCC
>JAODUK010068359.1:0-16768 GCA_027564635.1 Typhlichthys eigenmanni
AACATTTATTAGTTTTTACCTACTTTCTGGGGCCCCTGTCAGTCAGGGGCCCTTGGAATTGTCCTAACTTTTCCCCCCTATATGGCGCCCCTTGACTGTGAGATCTCATATTTTAACTCGATCAATACACCTCTCCTTTCAATGCCATAGGGTACTCCCTCAGAAGCTCCACCCTCCATATTGGATGTGTACAGTACAGGTTTGCCAAGGCTGGGATAGTGTTGTGCGGTCTGCACCACTTTGTGTTACCATTTACAAGCCCAGGGGGCTGTGTAGAAAAGCGCAGATTTCAGCGTGCACACAGAACAGACTAGTGTAGTGTATATCTTACAATCACTGACACTACATTTAAGATACTACTGTTAAGATACGTCCATCTGCGGAGCCATCTGTTGAAACTGTTTTAAATGGGCAGGTACCTTACAAAAAATACTTTGCATGTGATTGGACGAACCGGTGAACCAGCGAGTCTGTAGTTCTATGGCTGTTATACACTCTTCCTTGCGGTAGAAAAGTCGGGAGATGAGTGAAAACATACTTTCCATTGACAAAAGCCTTCTCTCTTCTAATACATTTGAATAAAACTGATGCTATATTGTATTATCTAGGCGTTTTCGACTGGAATTGTATTCAAGTCGCCTACGTCACACCTAAACCACGTCCGTAGCTAACAGTACGACGCTGTATGGCAACACACTAGGTTCACTGGCTTGAAACATCACGATTTCTACACTCTCCACACCGATTCCCGTGGCGAAGTCAAACTGAAATGTGCACATTTGAATGAGACTTATATGCAGACAGATATGTGTGCGTGCGCGAGTGTGTAACAGTGGCCAGCCAGTAGTCCAGAGCCCGGGTGTGCCTCCCAAGTAAAACGGACCCGGTTGCATGTGTGTGTGCGTGCATGTGTGTCATATTACCCCTCTTCCTGCAGAAGGGCCCTTCCTGGATGGTGTATGAGAGGTCATTGAACTCCAGGTCCACGGCTGATCGCTTGGGCAGGTGAGAGAAGCGTTGGGCCTCTGTGATCTGGTTCTGTACCTTCTTCAGGTGGGTCAACATGACCGCCGATCCCTGCTGCTGTTGCTGCGGCAAGGACTGGCTGCCCCCGTTACAGATGAGCATCTCCTCCATGGGGACACACACAGTCTCAGGTTCGACCATCCTGCTCACCATTCCAGCTCTCTGATTGGCCAGGGGAGATAATTTGAAAAACGTCTACATTTTGTGGGATGAAAGAGAAATATGTAAAAAAAAGGAAAAACGGTGTAGCAATGGAACTGCAATATTGTAATAAAAATATATTTTCCTGGCAAAGATATTAGATACTGTAGCTATACTCAGCACATTGTATTCTGAACAGGGTACGGACAGTTTGAGTCATTATTTCCTTTTGAACCGTTCATATTGTTGCGTGCTGTGAAAACCTTTGAGCCAAGCTTCACTTGAAGGAGGTGTTACTGTTAGGCTACCTTGTGTAATAGATCCGTCTCTCCCCACCCTGTGGTCTTGTTCTAGTTATTGTTTTCCATGCTAGCTGCAGCAGGGTCAGCAGGCTAGCTGCAGCATTAGCAGCTGAAGTGATCATAGTTGAGGTTTAAAATGTGTGAGTGCGTTGCAAGGCCAAACAATTTTGGATTCTAAATTGATTGATTCTAAAAAGAACCAGATTCTAAAAGTCTGCATAGCGCTGATCATGTAGACCCAGGGCTTGGATAAAGGTGTGTGTGTGTGTGTGTGTGTGTGTGTGTGTGTGTGTGTGTACGTGCGTAGTGGAAGCATTATTATTTGTTTCTAGAGCTGAGCAAAGATATCTTTGTTGTGGGTAGCGTCAGACAAAAGGTTTCTTCACCTTGGCAAGTAGATAAGTAGTCAAAATATTCTGCCTGTGATGATGAGGTGATTAAGCAGTTATTATAATCATCATCATGATTTAAGATGATGACACCACTGTATATAAGGTTCCCAACCTGGTGAGATTCCCAACCTGGTGAGATTTACGCGGTACAGTAATTTGGCCTTTTTAGAGAAAGAAATCTCTAGTTAATCACTCATGGGGTCCTTATTCCCTCCTGGAGATTAACATCAATGTTTTTGTTTAGCCTTGATCTGCTTGAGCTTGGTGGGGGAGCTGGAGGGTGGCAAGGAATGAAACTGCAGACTCAGATACAATACTACAAAGAACCCAACCAAACAAATGTATGGGAATTGGCCTGCCCTGCCACTTTAGCCATAGATCACTCCTTCATAGACTCATTTCCTTGACAGGGACCAGAGGGAATGGTCTATGCACCAAGTGACTGAGACAAAGTGGAGATGTTTAGATGGAGAGATGCATGCCAACAATATCACGAGTCACCTTCAATGGACTCCCACTGTACTGGTAGAAATTGCAGGAGAGGTACAGTACAGAAAAGGTTCATTCTGCGAGAGCGAACTAATTGACCTGCCATCACACCGCTTCTGATTTTCTCCAGTAGGACCTTCTACAGCAAGACATTTTTCTGAAAACCCAATGTCCCAAATTGAGTAGGATTAACTTTTTAGTAAAATCAAATGTGGTCAGATTCACATCTATATATTTAGCATTTAAATCAAATTACATTAAATTGGAATGAAGAAATAATTTAATAGTCAAACCAGAATTACATACTCAACTCTTTGAGTGTCTGTCCCATTAAACTAACGTTTTATAACCATAAAAATTTTGAATTATTAATATTATTATGATGATTATTTGTAAAGTTTTTATGACAACATAAAAATGATAAATTACACTGTCCTTATATACTGCACATCTCCATTTTGTAAAGACCTCCTTTCAGTTGGTGGTTTGCCATATCTTGATTCGATTTGAGAGATAAGATAGGTCAGAGATGATTGGGTACAATCCGGGGCCATACCAGACCAGTTTTAGCCAATTTTAGCAATTTGCATAAATTCTGGTGTGCCTCAAATCATTCAATGTCAGCTAAATGGTACAAAACCAAACTATGTGAAAAAATGCTAGATTTTTATGTTAAACGTTTAAAAATAGGCTAATTTGTGTTACGGCTAACATTTAACTGAGTAGCCATGCAGTCACAAGCCTCTTCTACCATCCTACAAAAGCTCAGCATTTAAAATGCTGTACTTAAACATGCCACTGCCTCTAAATCATAGTACAAGAAAGCACTAAATATGCACATAATTGCACACCATTATCTGCTTCCTTTGTGAGGTGTAACACTATGATGCAATCATGGTCAATGAATTCATCATTAATGTTCAACTAAAAAAAATGTATAATACTTAACTATATTATGACATCACAGCCTTAAAAAAGATCAGTGTGCCATTCAATCAGTCTTGCTTAGAGGCATAACTGACATAAAGGGAATTACTATTGACCATTTTGTAGACACTTTAATTCAAAGCGTCAAACGACATATTGTACAGTATAATGAGTGAGGAACATACTGTAGGTTAGGCATCTTCAAGCTGTAAGCTCAAGATGCTTACAGGTAGGCCAACAATGGAGATTGAACTCATTACTTTCCAAGCCCCTGAACTGTGATAGAATAATGAATTGTATATTTGGATCTGGAGCCACATCCATGAAGAATGTATTCTGGCGAGACCATCCTGATCTCGCAAGCTTTAGTTTAATTTCACCAAGAGAATCAGTCTGAAAAGCCTAGGAATCATTTTGAATGTGTCCGAGTATAACTGAACTTTATAATCAGCGTCGTGCTGACGGCCGTGGTTTAGGTGTGCCGACAGCTAAAACGACCAGATGGTTCTTCCAATCAACTGGAAAGTATTTTTTTTTAGTTACCTGTCCTTCACAAACAGATTCAATGTACAGCTCCCCAGATAGACTTGTGACAACAATTCCTCTGGCATGTCAGGTTAGGAAGAATCATCACGTCTAGAATCAGCTTTGTAATATTTGTCGGTGATCTGGTACTTCCACGTAAACATAAAGGTGAAAGCAGTACTGTGGTCTCTCACACTTTAAAAATGTATCCACAATGTTTGTTTCAGACTAGTCGTCCATCACTAGGCTCTACAGGTCTGGTAAACTAAATTGAGACCACAGCATATTTTTTAAACATATACAAATATACAGTATATACACAAAACATTAAATAAAATGTATTAGATAGACTATATATTAAATATAAAGAGAGATAAACAAGTGGTATCTTGATGATTTCCAGAGCTGTACAGTACAGCCTTGAATAAATACATAAAACTACTTGTCTACTGTAATCACAAATGCAGTACTAACATTAACTTAAAAAATGTAACATTACATTGTTTCTCTTTTTGAGAACACACTCTAAATAGTTTGTGCCCATGGTTTACCTTCATCGGTTGAGGCTAACTGTCAAAAAATGTCAGATGCTTTCACATGTAGTGCCTGAAATGCATACAGTACTTTAAAGGTCTACAGTATATCCCAATATGGTCAACCGTTGAAGTGCTGCCCTAACCTGACATGCCAGATTGAAGTCCATCTGGGAAACTGTGCATCAAAACGTTTTGTTTGTAAAGGACAGGAACTTTAAAAAAATACTTTGCAGTTGATAGGATGAACAAAAACCACGCCCGTAGGCTATATATCAATAAGACGCTGATTGGTAAGTTGAGTTAAGTTGAGTTGCTACTCGGACACATTTACAATGATTCTAGGCTTGAAATGGATTGTTCTCCAGATGGCATAACATCAAAACAAGGTAAGCTTCACCGGTGCTTAAACCAAAAGTACATGTTACATGCTATTGGGTGTTCCGTCATGTCATGCCATGTTAAACTCCTTTCTGACTTCTCTGGGTTCTGGCAGGAACACACAGTGTATTAAACACGTCCCTTCTTACAGTACATAACTCTGTGCTGTATGCTCTAATCCAGGGATTCAAACCCAGGGAAGTAGGTTAGTTAACAGCACCGCTCCCCCATGACTTGGATGGATAATAATGGGACCTAATTAATAGAAAGGGCTTTAGAAAGAAAGGGGGAAAAAAGTCATGGCTAAAAACACAATCCTTCTGTATGTGGCTGGCATGCATACTCACATGACAGCTCTGAGGACCAATCAGCATGGGCTGGGTGTGTGTGTGTGTGGCAGGGGGGTTGGGGGTGTCCATAGAGATGGAAGTGCCCCCCCCCCACATTGTGTGACCCCCAGCCTCTAGATGGGCTTGGAGGCTGTGTATCAGGTGTATCAGTAGAATGTATAGACCTTAGGGTTTTAGCCCAGAAGGTCCCATGGGGGACTTTTAAAAATAACGTTTATGGTCAAATTAAATCAACTGATTCTTCTACACATGATCCACCACATCAACTCTAGAGATGCTCTCAGTCCTCACTTAACCCTCTGACGTGAGATCAGGATACACAGGAAAGCTGGGTTAGATCCAAACAAGCTTTTAAAAAAAGACCAATATCTGATACATCAAACTCTGTTGAAAAGGGGAGAGTTTGGCTCTATATTATTCAACAATATGAGCTAAAAATAGTCATACACTAGTCACAAGAATTAAATTAAAAGAGACTGTGTAACCTACAGGCTATGCCAGTTGAGACGAAACTAATTTTCAGGACACAATCACCAAAGCACCTCGGTCAATATAATCAGAGTTTACATCCAAAACACAAAATGAGCGGAGGTGTATAACTTAACATCCAAGATAGTTGATAAAACCTTACATTCAGTGCCGTCGGGTAAATTGCGTTATCGTCTGTGTCGATATTATGCATGATGTCCTTGGTGTGTACCGCAGCATTCAGTTATTCCAGGCGGTGAACTACAGTAGAGTACCCTGCCAGATGCACAGCATTTACGATGCATACCGCTGCGTAAATTACGTTGCTGGAGCCGGCTAAGAGGCAGTGCTTGTGGCGTGGCGCAACACCGCGTCCTCTCTAGAGTCTATAATCTAGAGAATGGACCGATACTAACATGTTGCAGTAATATTTGTGTTTCTCGGCTACATAAAGCATGAATATTTCACGTGTCCATGCATGTATAGTGCCACATTCACCATCACACAAACCTATATGTATCAACGATCGTATTGTAATGCTAGAAATAGTATGTTGTACACAATGACCACTAGAGGGAGACAGACAGTCAATTATACCTGAGCAACAGGGTTTGGAGGTAACTGATAACACGTAACCAACTACTTGTAATCTTATTACGAACAAACAGTAACTGTAATCCATTACAGTTACCAGCTAAAATAGTGTAATCACATTACAGGTATTTAAAAAAAATGGGCCTACAGTGTCTCCTAGTGGAAAAATGTCCCATTTACACCACTTGAGGAAATTACAATAGGCCTACAATACTGTATAAGGGAATACAAAAGATGATGTATGCTACACACTGCTGCAACATAGCACTTAATATAGCAGGGGATTGATGCATCTTAATTGCATCTGCATCAATCATTAATGAGAAACTGTCCAAGGAGTTCTGCACTGATGTAGGGTGAATAACAACCATACTTTTACCGTAATTTTGCATGCTGCTTTAAGATTTTGAATACAGAACTGTGATGTCATCTGCAAATGTAACGACCCCAGAGTCTCTGCAGAGACTCTGGTGTGGTTACATTTGCAGTGCTGATCGCAGAGTTAGCTTATATGGAAGATGAGGATAACAAACTGGATGCTCAGAACTTGTCACTCAACAACAAAAACAACAGAAAACAAAGGCTCTTAGAAAACCCCAAAGTCATCATCTTTCGCTGTATGAAGACGGAGTGGATAGAGTCTTGGGCTTCTTATTCATGTGCTACCCACATTATAGAGGTTCAAATTTGATTAATGTCATCTCAGCGCTTTTAGTGGCCAGGAGGTTGGAACTGCGTTAGGTAGGCACAACACCAGGCGGCTTCTGCTTTCTGAGAATAACCTGTCATCACTTTGTCCCTCCATCCTCAGGACAGCAATACAGGTCCATCAAAGTATGAACCAGAAGATTCATGTATGACAGTTCTGGATCAACTTGTAACCTTTTCGAGTGAATATAGCTCCTTGAGGAACCATGAAAGGCCCAAGGCAATCGCCACACCACTACATACTACAGTATGCACTGAAAGGACAACCCCATAGACAATACTTGTGTAGTGAACAATGGCCCACCCCAGGTCAGAAGACAGCAGGTCCTATGTGGACTCACAAAGGCTGGGAAGAACCCCTTTTCCCCCAAAAAAGAAATGTAATGTGTTGTTTTAATTAACCACTAGCTGTAACGTCTGGGACACCTCAAAACATCTATGTGGAGATGGCAACAGGTTTTTCAACTGATGCAAATTAAACTAGGAGGGTGAGTTTCTCTCCCTCTCCTCCACAGATCAACAATCAGAGGACAGACCTGGAGATATCACCTTTGTGTGATACTGTAAGCCCCCACCTCATGAACTCACCGCTTGCTCAAACTAATCCATTGTGCTAAATATGTATTTTCGGTATTACAGTAAATGTAATTATTATATAAACGAATATATGTAAGTTGATATTGTGATATTTCCATGTAAATTTCCAATAAGCTTGTTTCGGATATTGTCCACCTGTATACGGGCAGTATTTTATTTTGAAGTCCAACCTGAGCTTCCGGGCAAGTAAAGGAAGAGATCTTAGTACCAGGCCAATAAGGGACGATAAAGGTTCACTTAGAATGTTTGCCAGGGAATAACAAGTGCTTACTGGGAGCTACTAGTTAGAACAAGTAAATGAAAAATCATAAGGCCCGAAGTAACCACTTAATTAATAAAGTAACCTTCATGAATTGGTCTAATATCCAAAAACAAAATGTTGCTCAGTCTACAAAATGCAGATGTGGGTTTGTCGTTTATTAGAATATTTACTGACACTCCCTGATTCCTGGGTCATTTCACAACTGTGCTGTGTTATGAAATAATCACATTTGGTCCTCAGACTGTCAGTTTGCATACCACTGTTAAGGACACAACTGCTACTGCAATAAACATTACATTGAGAAAGGTACTGTATGCAATTTGTTAGCTTGCAATATTACAAAATAATAAAACATGTAGGCTTCTCAATGGTGAAATAACTATATAATTTACATAACAAGGCTTAAAATAATTGCTTACAGTATATTATATCAGCATTTGGCATTTGCCTCACACAGTTGACTCATCAGCCACTGTATGCAATCAGTGACTGCATTTACTGTATTTACTATAATGCTTCTGACACATTGAAAATATCATCACTTTCATCTTTTATCAGGAAGTTGTCAAAAAATCTAAGCAACTCAGAATGGCAATGTTTGCCCTCCTGCTAGTGTTGCTGTTTGTACCTGGGAACTTTGCTCAAAGTAAGTTTCATACAGTTTATACTGTTTTGCTTCACTTCTATTAACTCCTCACACATAATGTCAATAAAGACAAGTAATGCTTTATTGCTTTATTTTTATTTATTAGTGTGGCAGCTATGATTACTGGACTGACTACAGCTAGAGGAACAAGACACACGTCTTCACCTGCTAAAATTCAGGCCAAAAACTCCACCATACAGGTTGTGTAATGGATAGTGACTAATCGTGGGTTTGAACCCATGATGGACTCCTAAAAATATATTGGATAAACAGAAATAAGAAAATATATAGGTTAAATATAACTAAATATATTTATGTAATAATAATACAAATAATGACTACAGGTTCTTTTTACGTATGGGTTGGCTGTAGCTAACATTCACCACACAAGAAACTCAAATATATCCTTCCAATTCAGTATTACCAGTGCCACAGTGGCATAGTAGGTAGACCATATGACCCTGAATCAGAAGGTTCGCATTTTAAATTTCACTACTGCAACATAAATATTTGTTTATTTCAGATGTTACGGCAATTTGAATATTTGCTTATTTCAGATGCTAATTTAAACTTTAAAAGATGACATACCTAATATATTCACATTCTACTATGTTTAGACAATGTTCTTATATGAACAGGGTTACTTAGATGTAATCCTCAGACCTCAGCACCTTACTACCCCCCACTAAGGTTTATACAGGCATTTCCATTGTTGTTGTTCCTGGGTAAGGACAGCATTTGTAAGTGTAGCCTCCTTTTACAGACAGGGATCAGAGCCAATGAACACTGAATAATGGCGGATGTTGATGTAAAACACCTAACAAGTTTGTTGTTTCAGACATGGAGACATCTATTACAGTAAATAGATGTAAATAAATGTATAAGAAGTCCTAAAGTTATGTGTCACTAAAAGGAAATCTAATAGTCTGTAGAACATAATTCTAGGCCAAAAATATAAAACAAAACGAAATTAATTTTATTTTTTATAATAAGAAAAAATACTTGGGGTTTTCAACCTGCAGCCTCAATATTACAAGCACAACACTTATCACGGTGAGCTAACTAGATGCAGTGTCAGAGCTGTGACATAATACTAATATGCATACTGCATACATAATAGCGGTACATTTTACATTGCATGCTCCTATATCACTACACCATTATTCTACCAGTATACTAATTGTAACTTCTTTTCTCTGCCAAAAAAATAAGTCTACATGGCTTAGTTTCGACACATCCAAATAAAAATAAGTTGTTTACCTGTTCAGTAGGAAAATATCCAGTTGGTAATCCCTTCTCCCTCAGTCAGGTCTCACTATTGCTGAAAAATTACTGTTTACAGTAGCTAATATTGCAGCTACAGTAGACATTTTGTAATTATTTTCTGTTTCATACATTTTTTACATTGGTTGCTGACTGTAGATGGAAACAGTGCAATTGTAATTATTGTTGCATGTTGATCAGATATAGCGATGCGACAACTGAAACTTGTAACCTGCCCAACAGTGCGCGTTCATGTGATTGACAGGTAAGGCAGATTCGCTGGACCAATCAGGGGAAGGTAGATCTGATAGGTCAGAGAATCTCAGGTCGCTGGTAAAATCTAAATCTTAATTTATGGAGGCGCTAGCTGTTAACCAGGGCAGATCTCAATGAGCACTTCACTCACTGATAGTTGATAGATGTCTATGACATTTTTAAGAAATTATACTATATTTACAGCTCTAAAATATTACATACAGCCACTTTAATTAAACCATCCCTAAGGGTTCTTTAAGAGGCAAATTTGTTGTTGTCTTGTGCAGCCTCTGTTACGCCAAATAACGCCAGCCATATACATACAAAAACAGACACATACTGTAAAAATATAACTCCACACACTCATATCAAGTCGAAATATACACATACACACAGACATACACACATACTGTAGCTACACACACATAACACGTCTACGCACTTAAATCTACATTCAATTACATTTAAATAATATTAAACATATAACACAACTACACATTTTTTAAGATAGCAGTTTCTTCAGAAACACGTTAAAAAAAACATTATTATTACACTTAAATGTTATTAACATAAACCTTCATTATCGACTGCTATTGTTTATGCACTATTTTCTCTGATAAGATAACAATGTATTTATTTTGTTAAATTAAAACATACAGCTGTACAGTAAACTAACTAAAACACTGATTTTCATTCAAGGTGATTGTTCCTTATTTAAAATTGTTTTATTACACATGCTGTCCTGGCAAGTAGGTATGCTAATGCTACTTGCTGAAATTGGAAATTAATAATGCTACTGGCCAGCCTATACTTTGGATAAAGCCTATACTTTATAGGCTTGAGGGTGCTTTGCAATTAAATGTATTGGCACCATTTTAAGTGCGTATACAGTACTTTACCAGTACATTCAATTGCTAATTATAGGCAGGAATGTGAAAAAATACATCTAAATGTATTTTAAAATAAAATACTAAAAACCCTTAAGTGTATCAAAATAAACTACAAAATACACCAGCCACGCAATTTATCAAAATAAATGAATGACGTGTATTTTAAAAATACAAAAAAATACTTTTCGAATGGACCATGAAATCATAAATATTTCAATGGGCCTGATTCTAGCCTAATCCTTCACCTGTAAACATTTTCACTTGCTTTGGTAATGCAATTGTACAATATATTTCTCATGCCAATATAGCCGTTTGATTGGAATTGAATTGAATTGATAAGACTGTGTTTGTACTATAGCCTATATACATGCAAACAGGTTCATAGTCTAAACAAATGAAACGCTATGGTTAGGATGGGCAGTGAACATTATGACACTACAATAACATTAGGCAGCATAAGTGAAAGGAGAACGTCCAGTAGTCATAAGCAAATTGAAATTAAAAATGTTACATATTTTCATATAAATAAACAGAAAAAGCATTTATTTGTTTTGTTCTTACGACTTTGGACATCTCCTTTCCCCAGGCGTCACCCCTACTGAGATTGTGGTGGTGAACAGTGTGCAGAATCAGCCCAATATCACCTACAACACCTATGTGGCGTACAGGGGCATCCTCATCGGAGGCATGACAAGACTACAGGCATCTAATGATGCCTTCACGTAAGGATGTTAACCCCTCCACGTTCAAATGGCTGTGCTCAGACCCTGCTATGCAATGCTAACCAGCTTTACCCTTGTAGCTTCACAACCACAGAATATATTGACTATGGACCCTTCTTGGAGAGTGTGAATGGGTTGGCAGGGAATTTCTCTGAAAATACCTACTGGGAGCTACTGGTCCAGACAAGTGACGGGAACATCACAAGGCCCGATGTTGGCAAGTTATCTTATCTTATCTTCTATCTATCTACATCTGTCAATATCTACTGTAGCATATAAAATAATCAAATTTGTTTTTGCAGGCATTGGTTGCTACATTCCTAATGCAAATGACCAGATCATACTGAAATACACATCGTATGGCTCAAGAAAGGAATTGTATTCCCCTGCCCCTCACTGCTAAAGGTTAATTGTCAGAAAACAGTAGCTGGCAACAATTAGCCAGCAAGTGCTGTATTTATTCCAACTGTAAAGGTTCTTTATATAGTATAACAGTAACGACTGTAGCCTGGAAGTGCTATATATGATATGATTACAGTAGTTGTATACACATTATATATAGTGAAAAACTATATTCCCACTGTTTTAATAAAAACAAATTATTACATCTGTGGGTGTATAATGAGAAAAATATAGAAATGATTACTTAATAAATAATAAAGTTATTTTATTTATTTAAAAACATAATTCTAGATGGGGGGAGGTTTAATGGCCTGATTTAAATAAACAATTTCAATATATTTCAAATATTCAGAAGAATATTAACCCTCATATACAATTCCTGACAAGTATTTATTTAATAGCATTTATCTAATAGCATTTATGATGGCCTCCATTCCTCTTACACATGAAATGGACAACAGTCAGGAAGATTATCAGTACAACCACAATAGTGACTCTCACAAACACGGGTATGAAACTGTAGGGATCCAGATCCATGTAAAAGTCATTGTTGTCTACTTTGGCGACTTTAACTTTAACAAGTTGAACTCCAATTTTAACGTGTAAAAATCAAATATTGTGAATAGATGAACACAAATAAATTGCCGCCATGAATTCCACCTATGGCAAAGATAAATCAGCAGGTGTGTACTTTACGATGGCCTCCATTCCATTTCTCATAAGTAAGATTGTCAGCACAAACAGACACTGACTCTAACAACCGCCTGGTCACCTGGCCTCATAGAATGATGAAACATAGATGGTTCTTGGCTACTGTGGTTATGCTACTGCAGGCCATTATAAAGCTTCCTGCTTCCTCAAGGAGGTATATTCACTTGAAAAGGCTACAGGTTGATCCAGAGCTGTGCACAACTACAATAATCTAACCCAGGGCTATTCAATTACAAATTCAAGTGGGCTCGATTTCAATAAGAAAAACTGTAGATAGGTCACATATTTTTAGGCAATTATTTCTTCCTCTATGAGAGCGAGACAACGAGAGCATCCACCCTGCAGCTGGTTTAATGTTCAATGTGTCAAGTCAATGACGAAGGTTTTCTTTATACTGTAATTATTGGATGCCGCTGCTAATTCCACGTCTTTATGGCATATGGGCTTTTGCACAACAAATAAGCAGTCAATGCCCACATGCGTCCAGTTTGCAGTGTGGTGTTCTACAATTGAAATGACATTTGTTAGACAAAGTAAAGACAAAACACAAACAAAAACAAATAAAGTAGACTATTGGCACCAAATTCCATGTATTCCTACCAGCATGGGTTCAAATGTGACTAGTACCATACCCAACTATTATCCTTACTAACAGGAGCTACGGGAGCAATGTGTACATATGTCACTTAGTCTAATTTCATCACATTGATTATTTGGTCTGGACTGCTACATTACATTTACAAAAAGGCTGTCATGATGTCTTGGCTGCATAACAGTTAATAATAACTAATTTACAGTAATATATTGACTTGATTCGTATAGTGGTTAAGTATACAGTATATTAACGTATTCTGGTCAAGGGTGCAATTTGTTTGTGGGCCACATGGGGTCAGTTGGTGGGCCGCATTTGGCCTGCATGCTGCTAATTGAATAGGTCTGCTCTAGCCTATTATAGTAGAGGCCACACAGACATGCAGTGTTCACTACAGTCTGGACAATGTACTTAGGGTTTGAATTAGGAGAAGAGGTGAGATATGAGATTTAGCATTCCAAACGATCACAATTCACCTGGTTTTAGCCTAATGGGGATAATATAATAGTATAAAATATCATGAATGAAAGTTTCTGTTAAAAAGTTTATAAGTATTATTATATAGTATTAAAATAAATAACTGAAGTACGTTGTCCTGTTTTTTAAATTTTTTTATAAAACAAACAATCTACCAGATATTGATGTGGAGTTTTAATTCATGGCAATATTGTATATGCTGCCTACAAATTCCCCTGCAATGCAATTTGTGAAATTGGAATATTAGACAATACGAATTGTCATCATCAAAGGTCACTTTATACATCTCTTTTTAGATTATTATGTAAAGTGAACTACTAAGATAGCATTTGGACTTAATGTCTTCTACCATGGTCTGGGAGAAACAGCATTTTGTTTACTTGGTTATGGAATAAATCTTTTTAATGTTACTTCAAAGGGGTTAAATATGAGCAACAACACCATGAAGCACTAAAAATGTTCGCATCAAACTTGAGCTCTCCCTGACTAATTGCAGGCTATGGCAATTAAAATAAATGTAAATGACAAATCATGGTGAATGATGATATGTTTGTTATTATGTGTGCAGCGTTTCAACTGAAGGTTACTAACAGGGTTTAACAGAGAACAACATCGCTCTTCTGTTACTTTCACCTTTTGGTGGAATGCATATGCCACATTTGTCTTCTCGTCTACGTTGGTGTGAACTGTCCTTCCTCGTTACAAAGCCGCAAATCTGAACGATGTCAAACTAGATGTGCAGGATGGACTTGTTTTGAATGTTTTGTCCATGTTATGGAGGTTAACCTACATTTACTTTGTATCCTCATACTTTTTATTTATTAAAGTGACTTCACCAGTCCTAACAAAAGAAATTGTATTCTAGCACTTCATGCTCAGATCTTCTAAACACTCTAGAGACCCCCCCCCCTAGTGTTCATGCACAACTGGTCTTGCAGAGCAAGATTGTGACTACGACACTATAGTGTACACAGTGTAAAGGGAAAATAAGTATGTTTCCTAGATACAAGTATTTTCCTAGATACAAGTTCGCACTCCACAAACACAATACATGATACACACACACAAACACATTCAGATTCAGATTCAGATGACATCATGGTGTTCGCAGAGGGCGATGAGTCATAGGAAAGATGACCTGAAGTTAATAACAAACTCGGTGCTTGAAAAATAACTTATCACTCAACACCAAAAAACAAAACAAAGGAGCTTCTAATCGACCAGGAAAAAAAGAAATGTTTGAGTACATGTTTTTTATAAGTTTTCAAGTTTAAATGTGTGAAGCATACCTTTTATTTTTTCTGATCAAAACAAGACATCATTACACTGTTAACAATGGCCTAGTGAAAGCAATAAAACCAATTTGGACAACTTTTTTAATGCATATATAAAAAAAAAAAATCTGTGGTGTTACGGGTCAAATTTTACCCCGTGCTTTTAATCATCACTCTCGGACACCTCATAGGACGCTCTGTCGACGTAGACTAGAGCCAATAGCTTTTAACCTGCCTTGTAGAGCGGCCGCTCTCTGCGTGAGAGAGATCAGGGTTTTATACCCCGAGGGGGACAGACGATCTCTGTCAAAATCTTGCTGGCTTTGTTTTTTTTTTGACACACCCAAACCTGCTCACAACAGGTGTGTCTATGGCATAAGCCATAAGGAATCAACTTATCTTCCGCTGTAAAGGAAACAACTGCAATCAACATTACACTGAGAAAGGTATGAATTTTATTAGCTTACTGTACAATATTACAATATAATAGGAAATGTAAAAGCTTCTTAATGGTGAAAGGCTTCTCATAGTTATATAGTTTCCATACAAGAGCAAGAAGATACAACTTAGAACCCTTGCCTAATATTATATCCGCATTTGCCTCACACAGTTGACTCATCAGCCACTGTATGCAATCAGTGACTGCATTTACTGTATTTACTATAATGCTCCTGACACATTGAAAATATGATCACTTTCATCTCTTATCAGGCCGTTGTCAAATAATCTAAGCAACTCAGAATGGCAATGTTTGCCCTCCTGCTAGTTTTGCTGTTTGTACCTGGGAACTTTGCTCAAAGTAAGTTTCACACAGTTTATACTGTTCTGCTTCACTTCTATTAACTCCTCACACATAATGTCAATAAAGACAAGTAATGCTTTATTGCTTTATTTTTATTTATTAGTGTGACTGCTATAGCAACAGCTATGATCCATTATTATCCCACAGGTCATTAGCAAAACCTTCCTTATCGACCAGGACACCCTATTGTTTCTGCACCCCTGATAAGATAACAATGCATTTATTTTGTTAAATAAAATCATCCGCTGTAGTTTCTGATGCTTATTTTTTTAAATGACTTTACTTACTTTATACACTGATGTTCAATTCGTTTGATTGTTCCTTTTCCCCCCAAAAAGACACATACTGCCCTGGCATGTTGGTAGGCTAATGCTATCATGTGAATAACCTACTGAAATGGAAAATTACTGTAATAATGCAGTTGACCAGAAGAGGAGCGCATAGGCTGTAGGTTTAGGAGCACTTTGCAATGAAATTTATTGGCACCATTTTAAGTGCCGTATCCAGTGTGTAGGCCTACAGTATTCAGTACATAATGTACATCCATAGCGCTACTTTATAGGCACAGACAACCAGGTTTAAATTCCTACTAATTATATAAAGTAATCAGAGACACAATATTACCAACTGCGCTGTCAGATCAAATGGTAAAGGGACTGCACTTTTAATCCAAAGCGCTTTACATTACATTATTTGTCTCACATTCACCTATTCGCACTTATACGCCAATGGCGATGTCAGGTTCATAGTCTAAACAAATGAAACGCTATGGTTAGGACGGGCAGTGAACATTATGACACATTACAGTAGCTAACATCAGGCAGCATAAAAGATTGCTCAGTAGTCATAAGCAAATTGAAATTAAAAATGTTACATATTTTCATGTAAATAAAGAGAAAAATCATTTATTTGTTTTGTTCTTACGACTTTGGACATCTCCTTTCCCCAGGCGTCACCCCTATTGAGATTGTGGTGGTGAACAGTGTGCAGAATCAGCCCAATATCACCTACAACACCTATGTGGCGTACAGGGGCATCC